>JASCZW010002748.1:0-91555 GCA_034211315.2 Aedes japonicus | reverse complement strand
TTTTCATCAAGTTCCGAGCATCACATACAGAGCTGGTAATTGGTTTTACATAGAAGAATAGTGAAAAGGAGCAGATCTCATTTCAGCAAAAAATTCCTAGCCAAATTGGGTCGTAATAATTCCTTATAGAGTTATAGCCCAAACACAATGATAGCAACGGCAGCAAACAGCAAAGCCCGATCTGAAGTATGCCTGCTTGTCGGAAAGAAAACAGACTAGATCCAAGAAACTGAATCTTAATGGACGTATTGAAATTCATTTGCAGCAACTGTCAAAATTGCCGTTTTAAGTTCCGTTTCCGTTATCATTGTGTTTGGGCGGTTATTGGGCATTTGATTACTGAAAATTGCCGAGCGACAATACCACTTTTTGCTCGGGTACTTGCACGCATCATCAAGGCCCTCAAAAGAGTAAGCATTGATTGGTTTCTATGATCAACCGATTTGTTTACTAACAACTCGATTCAATTGGTGTTACAGGCTTTGCTTTCGGATGGATTTTATCATTTCTTACCGTTCCAGCGTAATAAAATGTATATTTCATGTGATCTATTGATATTCGGAGTAACCTTAGATGATTTTCGAAATGGTTGACATCCATTTGAATGCGCAACCTTACGCGTTTCTTTACTTCAGCAGAAAGTCACCACAGCTATTAATTGTTTGCTAACCTGTGCACTGGCTTGGTAAATTATTTTTCATTAAAACTTCCTTCGTGTGAACAGTTTACAATTGCTTTGCTGCAGACGATGGGGAAGCGCCAAAACTGCTGGATGTGACAGGCTCTTCATCCATCGATCTTTGCAAGTGTTGATTAGATGTCTACTTAAGGGTACCAGAACTCATGCTACCTTCATAGACATCTGGAGTAGGAAATTGAATGGGATTGTTCCTGAGGTTTTCCTTGGCGAGAAAGCATATGTATATTTATATGTGTACGTGTGGATTTAGGAGTGACGAAGCTTAGAAAGTAAATGCTCTTTTGTTGTCGCTTGTCTGGGCTGGAACATACGCGTTTCTTATAGTAATCAGGCTCAGCCAATCCAAGGGTGTAGTGCCTTTTCTTGCGTCTTGTCTGTCGGTTGGAACATGAGTACTAACTCTTGTCCTAGCCTGTTAAAAACATGGATATAGCGCCAGTACCCGCTCTCGATCACTTTTGGTACACATTTAATGCGTCTGAGTACATGAAATTCGCGCAGAACACATTGAGTCTCTGAATAATCTAGAAATATTTTTGAGTTCTTTGATACCTCATAAATTATTCTTGAGTCTTTAAATGCTTTAAAAATACTTTAATTTTCATTTTTCTTACCAAAAAGGTTTTAGTTTCTTAAGTTGGAAGTTTTTAAATAAACATTTAAACAAATTGAAAAATTCAACCTTATAATTTTTAATTATGTTAACCTACTCACAAAGATTTTTTGCATTATTTGTTTACCCGCGATAACTCAAACAAATTTCACCCATACTTAATATTTAAAATATACAAAATATCATTTTTAATGCCTGCTGCACTGCAAATTAATCAAAATATTAAAAAAATTAATGAATCCAAATTACACAAACATTTACTGTAAAATAATGAAAATAAAATTAAAAAATTAAACAATATGTTAAGAATTCAATTTTAATTTAAAATAACAAATTAGGTTTAAATTTATAAAAATAAGACTGATCCATCAGGTTTATTATCCATTTTCCTTCAGTAGCTTATAACCCAAAAATAATAATTTAAGAAAATTATATTTAAAATATTTCATTCATTATACATCAAAAATTTGAACAACTAATAAAAATTAATTCGATTTGTATTAATGACGTTATCCAATATAACATTTTTAGTTGCCTAAGCCGAAACTAAGAACTTATTAGTTGTTTTATAATTGTATAAAAGCAAGTGAAGCTGAATAAGCAATAAAGCAGAATTAAAGTACAGTACTTATGCATGTCTGTAACACAGCTTTAACACAACATTTAGCTCTAGGTTGCATACTTTGAAAGAAAGTTCTTATGCGAATAATGTTTGTACGTTTACACAGCTTGTTTATGTAGCTAAGAATTAGTCGGTTAAGCTTTTGAATGATCATTCTGTGGTCTGCTATATTACACAGTTTGTTGTTAGCTTTCGTGTAATAGCTTTTCAAAGCCTTTATATTAAAATACCTTAGCCGCTATACAGCTTAGTAATTTATAGCTGTATAAAATGTTGTATAATTACACTGAGCGAACAAATCGAGAGGAACTCATTAGAGATATTGTATGGAAATTTGCCAGAGAGACATTATTGCTAGTTTTTATACGATTTCTTAATAGAAAGAAGTTCATATGACGATCGTATGAATATTTTCCTCCACATGAAAAATAAGTTGCAATCGGGATTCGAACCATGAACCTCGGCATCAGAAATGACGACACAATCCACGAGACTATACACGCGTGATGATAAGTGATGTCAATCGAAAGTGTACACGCTAAGAAAAAAGTACCCAAAATTAAACTCAACGTTGAGTTCTGTCAAGTGAGGTTAGCAGTTGGGTGAATACAAAAATTGATGTAGGTAGAATTCACCCATCTAGCTATTGTTAACTATTGTTCAAACCGCATACTTGTATATATTTTAATTTGATGATCAAAACAACTCAGAATTTTAAGTTGAAGCTACTCAATCATCGTTCTCTTCGCGCAATGAACGGTTGAGTATTTTCAACTTAATTTTAACAATCGTAGCAACCGTCGGCGGTGTTAACGATTGTCATTTATTTGTTAGTCTAGTCGACTGCGGACGCATTATTTGCATTATTTGTTAGGATTTACTCGGAAAAACTGTTTGACACAATGTCAAGTATTTTTTATAAACAGTACTGTCATTCTATGTGTATGCATCATTGTACCATTAATATGTAATGATTAATACTGTAATCTAAAACAACTGTTATAAAATGAAATTGTCGTATAAAAAAATTATAACAAATGAATCAAGCGCGGCACAGCTATCAACGTAAATTGGATTGGTGATCATGCTTAGATTATAAGAATCTCGGTAAAACTGATTTTTCAAAACAGTACAAACCTGTTCATGAAGCTTCAGCAATTATTGTTGTTCAGCATTATTAGAACTAAAATATGTTTGAACACTTTGAATACGGGTACTGGAATTCCTCACAGCTGATATGGATCTGAGGATGCAGTCACCGTTCTTAATGTGAAGGTACAGAGTTCAAATCTGGTAAGTACACGGGTAAGTGATATGTAAATATATGAAGAGTATTATAATACAAAGTTCATATAGTTAAATGTTAATTACGCATAACAACGATAAAACAACACCATTGCCGTAATACCGTCCACGATATTGTAAACAGTGTTTGACATACATATTTTTCTGATTGCTGTATAGTGACTATGTTTAAGCGTTTATATCAACGTGTTAAGACTACCAATAAAAAGCTGTTTGCCACAGTTCTAAAATAGAAATTGCGATGAACAAATAAATATGCTGAATATGCGTTTCAAAAGAACAGTTACGTAATAAGTTGTATAATTTTTGGATAAAAGCTTCTTAGGCTATAAACCGATTACATATTCTGCTTGACATTTTCATTTTCATGAAGCTAAGGTAGATTCCCCTTAGATTTGCTTGTGAAAAATATTGGCTGGGCGCTTGTGCAACACTATAACTCATTACTCAGTTTAAAGTTGTTTACGTGTTGCCAATGAAGCGATTTATCTAACTGAAAAACGTTACTTGAGGTAGTATTTTCACACAAATTTGTAAATTATGAAATGATTATTTTAATAAATAATACTGTCAAGTTTAAAACTTCCTTATTTAAAAAAATATTAAACAGTATCTCTCAATTGATGGTATTGAAATTGATGAATTTTTAAAGCTTGCTGGATTGTAAAATTGATCCAGTGAATACATTTTTAACACAGTGGTTCAATGAACAAACAAATAGTTATTATTGAAAACAATATATTCAAATAAATAAATTGTTCGGTTAATTTTCCTGTATTGAATAAAATAATAAAATACATAAAATAAATTATTAATAAGTTTTATTAAAATTTGAATATTTGGATGAACCTATCAATACTTTTAGATTGTTAACAAAGCCTATTTAAATTGAATTATTATACTCTTTTATATAATTTAAAAAATATATTCTACGCATCATGATTTTAAATATAATTTGCTAATTTTAAAATATCAATAATTGCTTTGTAAATGACTCAGTATAATTTGAAATCTAATTTTCACAAAATTCAAATTGCATCTCCTTCATTAAATCTCAAAAATATTAACATTGAATTAGAATATCTCTTATTTTTATTTACGTTTAATATATGGAATTTTAAATTTATGTTTAAAATAATGTAATAATATATTTTGCTATAAATTTTAAAGCTTTATTGGTGACGTTTTTCTTCTTTTTGTGCGGTTTTTGGGCTGCGATTTTTTGTTTTCAAGGATTGCTCTTCGATCGCTAGAGATCTTTCCGGGACGTTTTGAATCTGATAGGAGTGTCAACGAGCACGCCAGTGAATGAAAAGTTTTTGTGGAAAAAACTCGAAGTTGGGCTGGCAAGTGAATAGTGCTCACCGCGGAACCGTGGAAAAGCGTTACGGATACCGATTCGAATTCTCGCAGTGTGTACCTCGAGAGACCAAACCGACGATTAAAGTCTAGATTTTATGTATCAGGAGATATAAAGAGTTTACCTTCAGCAGTAGATATACATTTTCGAAGCATGTTTTGTGGTTTTCATAAGCTTCTGTGTCTCTTGTATGTCAGTTTTGTATGGAAAGCTTCGTCAAAATTTGGGTCATACTGCTACGTGTTTTGACGCAACAACACAGCCGCACGGATGGAAATGACACCTTTGATGATCATTGGAACGCGAACCAGTCAGACTCCGCAAAGTGATTTTTCAGACAATTGGAGAGGCTTTCAAAACGCGTGGAGCAAAATAGATAACTTTTATCAATTTCTGTCCCTAAATCACTTTATTTTGAACCCACATCAGTATATAATGTAATCTTTATTATGAATTATATAGATCATCACAATCAGACACTCTATCAAGGTAAACTCCTGATCCATCGAGCCCCTACACCTACTAACATAGATAACCCTCGCTTCTGCTGTGACCTCCGTGGGGATGCAGAGGTAAACATCACGGTCCCTCAACAACAGCAAAGAGATCACACTAACTTTCTTTCCCTATTCCCCCTGATTGCCAGGGACATGGCTGGCGCTGCCGTTATTGATTATTAAAGAAACTGAGCCACTGAAACGTGTACAGTGAGGAACGATTGGTTACGACGTTGTACAATTTGATTCTGATCATTCACGGAGTAACAACCATTGATATGTGCAGCCAGTCAAGCTAAGCTAAGCTAAAGCTTAATAAAAAATTATATGGCTTGCGTCTCCGGTGTGGAAAACAGTAAATCGGAATGACTGCTGTAATAGCAACGACAGGTGTGATGAAGGGTAGCTAAGTTGAAATGAGAGCACTGCGGCGATTCTAAAATAGCAGCTCAAATGACAACGACCAGTACGGTTGCTCTAACACTTTGATGTGTGGGTCAGCAGCCAACCGTCAGAAACTTTTTCATAAAATCGTTTACCGGACAAAATGAGACCTCTACGGTAGGTTCGACCATGTGTTAGTACCGTCCAAAGTGCCGAAACTCCAAAACAAAATTTCCATTCATACTGACTAATCAAACCGCGATCGAACGCCGAAGGAGAGAATCAAAACAAAACCCTTACTAAGTCTTGATCGTGGCTCCATCATGGAGAGCGAGAGCCTTCCGTACTCCCATGAGGCCTAAGCCCGCGTGAGTCGTCTCGGTCTGGTCCGGCTTCATACTCGTTCGTCCACCATCAAAGCCACAGTTGAGAGTGAGTAGTGAATCGAACCGGTCGCACAAACAGCAAACACGCGCTCAGCAGCAGCAGCAGCAGTGGTGCGTTTCATTGCAGATCAAACCTGAAGAAAGTGACTCATACTCGCATAACAACCTACCTGTCTAGCTTTCGCGCTTGCTTGGGTAGAAAGAGCCATGTTTTGTTGTGCAACGTCCCCCTCGATAGCATAACAAGTGTGCAGTTTTAAATAATGTGATTGGTTGGAGTTTCGCGGAAATTGGTCGAACCATCCAGTGTTTAGAATGGCACCAGTTAGTCATTCAGCTGGGCTTCTTGTGATCGCCGTCGTTGTCACACTGCTTGATCAAGGTAAGTTTCGATGAAGTGAGTGGTCATTTTGTGCTGCTTTGATATCCGTTTTGCTTGACGTGGCAGAAGCAGAAGATGAAGTTCGGGTTAAAATTTTGGAGTTTGTCTGGAATTCCTTTTAATATTGATTGATTGATGGTAGAGCTAATGCATAGAGCCGGTGAAAGGTTGCATAAGAAATTGTCGATCATCAGTCACGACCGTGCTCTGATTGTGGCGGATCTCTCTTTTCAGCTCGTGCGGTCAATTTAGTGGCTTACATATCGCAGTATGGGCTGCATGGGGAGATTTCATTTGCGCAGTACTCAGACCGGCAGGTTCAGATAGGGTCGGACTTGGAAACGACATTGCAGTATCCGGATCAGGCGTGGAGTTGGGGTGTCTATCAGCTGCCAGTGGACTACACGATCGTTGATGGCCGGGAGCGGTGCGATGTCAAACTGCTTGGAGAACAGTTGTGGTCGTTTGACGATGATTTGGGTTTTTTGACGATGCCGGGAAACGAGTCCACGACCTGGTTGAGTGAAATTTCACTGACCGGAGAGAAGGGATTGTGGGGAAAGTCACTGATGCTGTTCGATCCGAATAGTGGGTTTAGAGTTTGCGCTACGATTACGACACGAGATGGGTCTCAAGATCATATTGCGGAGGCCAGGTTTAATAGCCCAATAACTGGGTCAATCTTCTTCCGATGGTTGGCCGCGAAGGAGACTCACCACTCGGATACGTTGATCTATTCGAATTTATTTCACATTCAGGAGCAGTCTAGGTAAGCTGAAAGTATTCGATCTGACTGTACGAGATATTCTAAGAAATCATCTTATTTCAGGAAGCTTAACAACCCGGACTTTACCGAGCATGCCTGGAAGATCTACGTGACGGATATTTTTGAAAATGACAACGCTGAGGAGAACTGCAACAAGCTTCAACTGGTGTTTGACCCGCAAGTACGAGGATCGGGCAAAGCTATCGGTGATATCGATACCCGCCTCGGCAATCTCAAGATTACCACCAACTCCCAGAAGAAGAAGTACCCTCAACTTTTCAACGACCGTGAACTGGTTCTCCTTCCGAGTGATCTTTACGGTCCCTCTCGCAAGCTATACGTCGTCATCTTCGACCCCGTTCATCCGGACACCTTCCTGGCCTGTTCGAAAATCCGTCATCTCAAATCGAAATCCGCACGAACGATGGTCAACGGCCAGGGAATGCGCGGCGAGATTCGATTATTCCAACGATCGCGATTCGAACCCACGTGGATCAACGCCTCGTTCTCCTCAATCACCAACGATCCTCAGGACAATATTAAATATGCCAAAGACGTCGCGAGTTTCAAGATCCACCAACTACCTCTACAATCGTACTCAGCTGACCAGGACACCTACTGTCTAACCTCAGGGCCGACCTTCAACCCGTCAAACGTCGAACAGAGCAATGTCCCTCCACCTGGCTTCGGCACTCAAGATCAGTACCCCGTGGGAGACCTCAGCGGGAAGCTGACCAACCGCAATAAAAGGGAAACGCATCAGAATGTACCTCCCCGGAACCAGTGCCGAGCTGAGTGGATTCTACTGGGACGCCTTCCTTCCACTTCAGGGACGACATAGCGTCATCTTCCGAGGCTTCAGCGTTCAACGTCTGAATCGAACAGATCCATCCAACATTACCCATTCTCCGTGGGCTTGCGGCCCAATCAGCTTGTATGAGATCAGCAGACCTTATCAGATTCCAATCGTAACGGCACAGGTTCTGTTCCGGTATCCCATCGTCGGACGGATCCTCTTTCGCCAGATTAAGGACGAGTTCTGGAGCGATACGGCAGTGATATTCGAATATCTGATACATGCTGATGGATCGACAATGAACAATACGGCCGAGCATCGGTGGGGCATAATGGAGCATGCGCCGGGTAAGGATTTCTACGATTGGCAGAACCGGTGTGTCAGTGCCGGTGGGATCTACAATCCGCAAAAAGTGTCTCCGGGGAACATGAACAGGGAGGAACGGTGTACTACTAATTCGCCGGAACTTTGTCGCATGGGAGATCTATCCAATCGTTTGGGGTTGCTGGAGATTGCAGGGCGTAAAGGGGAAGCCCAGCGTATCAGCCGAAGGATGTTTGTGGATCAGAATCTCCCGTTGAGTGGATTCTCGAGTGTTATAGGCAAGTCAGTGGTGATCTACGACGATCATGGCCCGCTGGCCAGAGGTGAGCGGTTGGCGTGTTCGATGTGAGTGGTTTGTAGTGAAGGATGTTTGGCATGATGGATTAATGGTTTGTTTACTTTCAGAATCGGAGGCTACCACCGGAGGAAGGTCGTAGCACGGGATTGGTACTCGAATGGGGATCCGTTGACGATCAAGGGAAAGCTGGAGATGATACAGCAGTCCGAGTATGATCTTACCAATGTGGAAGTTGACTTCAAGGGGTTGGTGGCCAACAGTGGCTACCATGTGCATATTGTGAGTATTTTACAGATAATTTTCAGCTTGCTTGAAAGCGTTTTATTAATAATCTCGAATCATTTCCCCCACCATTAGGCCCCAGTGGAAGGAGACCTGCAGTTCCCGTGCGAAGACTCCACCGTCTACGGACACTGGAACCCTCGATCGATCAACCCGAAGCTCTCGCCTCCACCGGCCCAGGGTAGCACCGATGAGTACGAGTTGGGTGATCTCAGCGGCAAGTTCGGCACCCTTGACGGAGTGTCTATGTACGAGCAGTCCTACAACGATTCGCGGCTTCCACTGTACGGCTACGAGAGTATCATTGGTCGATCGATTGTGGTTCATAAGAAGGAAAACAACCGGCGATGGGCTTGCAGTACCCTGGAACGCGGGTACAGTCCGAGTGAGGCTCGAGAGATTCGGGCCATAGCTTCGTTCCACCACCCGGCAGGGTTCGCCTATGGATACGTCCGGATGACACAGTTAATAGGGAACGACGGCAGCCAAAGTGATACCATCATCGAGGTGAAGCTGAGATATCCGGGCAAGCACGATCGGAACATGACTACCAACCATAATTGGAACATCTGGGTCAATCCCGTCGGAGTGGATGCCACTGTGACTCAGGTTGAGACGAGATGTGTCGCTGCTGGCTACGTATGGAATCCTTACTATACGCAACTTGCTGATCCATTGAATGTAGGATATTTTCAGCACCAGGTGAATTATCAAACAGTAATCCTCCATTTACCTTCCAGCAAGATCTGTACCGACAAGAATGCGGACCGGACAACCCTTTGCGCTGCTACGTGGGAGACGTGTCTACCCGGATAGGTCCGATCAATATCGGAGGTCGTCGAATGGTCTTCACCGATAGTAACTTCCCGCTGGAAGGGACGGTCAGTGCCCTCGGAAGATCGATCGTCATCTTTGGAGCGGATTTTTCCGGAAATCGGTTTGCCTGTGCCAAAATAGAACCGGATCATGACATCGTCAAGTATATCAATTTGAAGAAACCGCCGAGATTTGTCGTGACACAGTTTCTGGAGGAAGCCCGGGGAGTGATGGGTCTTCCCGAATGGATGCTGGCGATCGACTCTCGAAGCACCAAAACGCTCCATAACGATGCGTGTATTCAGATGATCATCCACTTCAAGGGCCCGAGTGCCCACCAGATCGAGCAGGACTTTTCGCGATTGTTGGCCAGTGGAAGACTGGATCAACCAACCGTCTCCATTCCAGGGTACGTGAATGCCAAGCGCAAGAAGACGCTCTCGTATCGAACCTGCGGGGTACGAGACCCAAACGATAAAAGTAAACAGAAAGGGTTCTTCAGTTTAAGTGGTAGCCATCGCGCTGCGAAATACTCAGTAGGCATGTTGTTGTCTGCTTTATTTATCAATCGTTTAGTCTAGGTTGAAACTTAACACTTGTGATATGACAAGTCGTTCTTCGCTAAAATACATTGACGACTTAATTGAATTCGATTAGTTTTAAAGTGGTGCATATCTCTCTTGGAAGCATCCCATCAATATCACACCCGCTCCCTCCCATGTCCCTTCTCCGTCGCAAAAAAATACGAACAGCTGTTTGAAAACAGTTCCCACGTGGACCGGGTTTGAAAACAATACATTCGCCAAACCGAAACGGCACTCTCGAGCTATGCTGCTCACCCGCGAGGCATGCGCAGTCACGAAACCAGACGCCGAGATCAAAATATCGACCCGTTTCTGTCGTTGCTGCAAAATTTTCACCCAACTCGGTCGGGTGCTTTGCTTACTCAAGTGGCTGCGACTAGTTCTGTTTTCGGTTATTATTATCCCATCAGTGTCGATTATTTTCGATTGTCAATAGTGAAGGCGCGATGACGCAGCTAACGTTGAAATCGTTGATCCTACTCGGATCGGTGCTTGGCTCGGCAGTGGCACACTACAGTGGACCGTTCCTGTTCTGGGGAGTGAACGATTTGAAGGGCGTCCAAGTGTCTGCTCTGGAAGGATTGGACGACAAATTTCTGCGGGATTTGTACTCGAATGCCGCCGCAGTGGTAGTATTCTTACGAAATGGAACGGCCAAACTGAACGACGATAACTTTCCCAGCTTCCGGAGGATTATCGAGAAGCACGAGTACGTCTACAGTCCGCAGGAGGAGCTCAGTTCGAACCCGTTGGATTACAATGTCAATGCTGAGGTCAGTGGAACGGGGGAATGATGTTGGGGTGTTTACTTTGTTTATATATTTGCTAAGGATGGCGGTTATGAAATCAAATTGAGCACCTCAGTCTCTTTATTGCCCTGTATGATATGCTGTTTATAGTCGTAGAGGATGCTGAAATTTTAGCATTGAATTGAACTGACATTTGGAAACTTTTTGATGTATACAAGCTCTATTAAGGCAATTGAATCCGTAGTAATTTTGTCAAATTTGTGTTATTTTTTTTGTATACAAGGCTGTTTACATTGCCTTACACACGCTTGTGAATGCTGATGCATGATTGATAGACAAGTGATCAATACGCTGGACCCGTAACCTCAACACATGACCGTTAATTTTTTTTTGTCATTATTAATTTCATAAATCAAAAAATAAAATTAATGTACACACACAGATTATTTTAGAAAAATCTGTAAAGTTTTACCAAATTCTCAACAGCTGAACGTTCGGTAATCCAATTTTACGGATTTCGGTAAAATTTTACCGAAATCCGGTAATATTTTTACAGATATCTGTAAAATTTCACCGAAATCCGTAAAATCGGATTACCGAACGTTCAGCTGTTGAGAATTCGGGAAAACTTTACAAATTTCTGTAAAAAAAATCTAAGTGTGTACATATACTGATATCTTGTGGCAAAAAAAAATCATCACGCAAAAAATATGAAAATCAGAAATCTATTTCGCTGAGTGTCGGTAAATTGTCTTGAGGTTTCGAAATGGTCCCTTGGTTTTAACCACAACCATAATAGCGGAGCCGTATTTGTTTTGGTCTTGCTTCTATTTGACCTAGCTCCTATTTTAGCCATACTTTCAAGATATTTCATCTTTTTCAGAGATCAAAGAGTCAACACCTCTTTGTTGACTGTAATCCTTATTATGGAAAAAAAAAATTCATCTCACCGAGCCTTAGTATAAACACTAAACCGTTCTGTACGTGAGCCGAACTTGCCTTCAAACACACCACCATGTGGCTGTAATTCACCACTTTAGTTTCGTGCTTATAGATGAACCCGCAACGCAGTGGACGCGACACGAGTGTACAAGCTCGTGTTTTGCTTTGGACACCGTGTTCGATTTCTGGGAAAATACACGAGCCGAGTGGTTACGATCACAAGAAAGCTCTCAACATACACCCAGTATGACAATGGTTTCCACGAATAGAGCAATGTTCGTTGGATGATTCAAAAAATTTGATAATTTGACTTATTGGTTTGTTTTTTTGACTGTTGCGTGACGGGCGCATAAGTTAATTGAATTTAACAAGCACGGCTCGGTTAGAAAGAAAAAAAATAAACCACGCGTTTATTCTGCAATCGGACACAATCGGAAACACTCGGCTGTGGTGTTTGCCGAAGCATCAGTCACGGTGCCCAAAGCCAAACCACGAGCACTGACATTTGTGTTGTACCCACCGTGTTGGGTGTAAGTTTTGAAGCACGGAGTCAAAGTAGCGAATATAATGCACGCGCTAGCGTGGTGCAAAGTAGCTCGGCGTGCAGTGTAGTGTTTGGACATGGCTGATTTCCACCATACAACCTCTACATTAACACATATCGTTGATGTTTGACATATTGTCATTGAAAGGTTTTTTATTCTCTGCACTTGGTCTGTATTAGTGATCCTCATAGAAAGAGATAAGCGGAAATTCGATTCAACGATTTGGCAACGGTGTTTATTTTATTCACAGAGGCTGATAACACTTGCCGCAGTGCAAAATTTGTACGATTGGCTCAGATTTGACAGCTCTCGCTACACGATAGGCTCAAAAATGGCTGCTTCCGCATATCTCTTACTATGAGGATCACTAGTCTGGATTATATATCAACTTTTTGGCATAGAGTACAGCAAAAATGTTGTTAGTGAAAATTGCCATTTCTTTATGGTAACCTAACTTAGCCGCCTATTCAACATATTGTTATTGTTACTTTTTTTTATTCTAAGGCCCACAATCTTTATTAAAATCTGGTGGTTGACTGATCCTGAAGAAATAAAAAAACAAAGAGTTATATATTTTAAAATCTTCACCTATTTTATAGTTTACCCGAATGCGATTGGCACAGCAAATAAAATTTATCAACATCACTTCACATTTTTTCATGCGACCCTCTTTTTTTGCACTTTTGGCGCTATAAGTGCGAAACGCGGCAACTAATAAATAAACACGCTCAAATTAAGCTATCAAGCTTTCGTGTTATCTAGCATTATATTTCAAAAGTACTCAACTGGAACGAATCACAAATTGTTAAACTAAGGCCCTAACTAAGGAAAGGATTTCCGAAATACTCGCAACTTCGACTTGTTGCCAGCTGCGAATTTCATGACAAAAGCAACTATGGTTTGCTGCAACTTCAGCAGGATGGGAAAAAGATCGTCTGTTGGAAAGAAAGCGAGATTTACAGCTTGGAATTATTATATTTGATTACCATAGAGAGATTTTCAAACATTACGAACCAGAGATACATTGATCCAATTAGATGCAATTTTTTCTCCTCAACTCACGCACTGAAAAAAAAAACTATATTTTTCTGACCTTAGTTGGCAACAAATATGTTCGCATCATTTTATTGTTGGCAAATGGTTGGGACAAGCACACATCGACCTGCTCTTTTGTTGCCATTTTTCCACGGTTTTTTACTACTACATTTACGATAATGTCGGAATAGTCCTTGTTACCATGATCATAGCCAAGAATGTCATGAAAGTGGTGAATTTGTCCATTTTCATGGTTATTGTAACCGTCTTATGCAATAGTCCTCTTGGCCATTATTTATTTGTTGGTATTTCGTTTCAAAAGAACATTTCTAGGCAAAATCGTCAAAAGGTCGAAAGTAACATTTGTAAACAATGACTTAAAACGTAAATTTCCTGGAAATGCCAGGTTGATAACATCTACATCCACTACCAACGGGAAGGTAATAACTACATGTATCTATTTCTGGTGCTATTTGGTTCGTGGGAGCAAGCAGATCCCAGAAAAATACGCTAGAAGTCGTTGTTTACAAATGTTACTTTCGACCTTTTGACTATTTTATCTAGATTTATGGGTACAAAAAAACATGGAAAATGTATTATCCAGTTGTTCATGTATTGGCAAGTCGACGTAGTCTGTGATTACCAATGGTTTTAGATTGGTTTCGATCACAGGTAGGATAGAGTCCCTAGAAATTAGGGACTCTAAGGTAGGACATCGACTCTCATTCTCGCGCCAACACTAATTCGGCCCTAATTCAAAATTCTGATTATTATGATAATTTGTTGAATGGCATGTCGATTTCTAAGATGTTTTTTTTGCAGTATTATCTTATAGATTATTTCAAAAATGACATGCAATTTTACAATTTATCCATTCGGATAACTAATTTTAATTCTGCACTAAGAGAGAAACAACTGTTCAAAAGTATTACAGAAATATACAACAACCCATTTTCGAATGTTTAGATTTCCACCATATATTTTTGCAGCAATTTTGAACAAATTTGGTTCAGAAGAATTTTTTTTTAAAGTATTTTATTGATAAAAAATAACAATATTGAATCACGTTGAACATAGGTCATTGTTAGTTACATTTTGATTGAAAAAAATAAATAAAATAAAACAGATTCTATTTTACTCCGAGTTAAATTTATCCTTATTCTTTGATTTTCTTCATACACTCAATCCGTGCTAAAATCTACTTCCTCCGTATCATCAGTCTGTTTTTCTTCCTGATTGAGAAATTCACAAAGATCATTTACTCTACTGCGTGTACTAAACGATGGTGTTCGATATGTTGAAATATTTATAAATTCGACAAATTTCATCAATCCTGGCGGTACACGGAAAAATATCCGTGCCCGGATCCGTGAACTGCAGTCATGAATTTGAGAACAAGCAAAAATACACCGTGAACTGAATCACGTAATCATGAACTAAATCACGTTTTTAGGTAAAAATCCTGAAAACGTGAACTAGTTCACGGTCCGTTTTCATTTTCGTGAACGCTTTTGTTTCTGTGTAGCTTCGTTCCGAGAACCGTGAATGACCGTTATTACCTAACTGTCAAAGACGAAATCAAAAAATTTTGCTATAATATAAAATTAAGTCGAGTTATTAGTACGAGACATTGAAGAAGTCTGCACATTTTAGACGAAATAAGCGTATCTGCCAAGATAAGCAAAGGTAGTTAGAATTAAATGGAAAATACTTATTTTTCTTCTCCTTTCTAGTTAACATAAAATTGTGTAACGGTTGTACTGAACGAAACTCAATGTTAGTAATGCAGTAAATTTGATGCAAATGAAGAATGTTTGACTCCCTTGCCCTTTTTTGTGACACAGACCTGTTGGTCCATATAAAACCTTCTAGTTTGTTCCATGTTTCTGCCCAGACATTTTAACATGTAAATTTTTTCGCTCTATTGAAAGTTTAATAGGAAAAGCAAAATATGGCGACCGCGATGCTTCTGTTCTCGATCAGTGACGAAAAATTTGTTCAATTTGCGGTCCAATATTGGAAACAGATCGTTATTCAAATGTCAGTTTAAATAACTGTTTATCATCGTTTAGTTTTACCGATAATATGGGTATTGTCAACAATCACTAATTAGAGGTAAAATAAATACCCAATTTTAGGTATTCTCATCATAGCGTAAAGACAAAGGGAAAGCACGCTATAAAAAGATGTTTCATGCAAGACGCTATTTTCAAACACAACAAGATTGAGTACGTTCGACTCAAATCAGTTAAAATTATGGCTACTCAAAAGTGAGTAAAGATTGTTCGTCGTAGTAACATGACAAACAGTCAACATCGGCTGCGATCCGATCGATGTTTACTAATTGTCAACGTGTCAACTATATCTACTCACTTTTGAGTAGCCATACTTTTGACGCAATTGCGTCAATGGTATCAATTTTTTATTGTATACAATCACGCATTACAAGCCAAATTTGAGCATGAGCATTAGCCTGGGTCGAAATTCAAATTCCAGTTCCCTCTTGATTTTTGAGGTCCTTTTAGGTCCTATAATAACTGCAAAATTTGATCTCGATCGGTGTAACTATATTTTTCCGCCCGAGGTTTTAATTTTACATAGGATTTTATATGAGAAAACATACTTTTACATAAAATAATCTGGCGAGGTGACCCGTTGCCATCTAAAAATAAGTGAACACAATTTCCCTCTTGGACATTTTTCAAGGAAACTTTTTTTCCTAGACCGCAAAGCGATCCGACGATTGTGAAAAAAGTTATTAAGCTAAAACTGATTAAAATCCAAATGAACGGCTCATTGAACTGTTTTTCCTAACAACACTGCCACCAGTGCCACCTGCAGCATGGTCTGTAGACTGCTGCTGTCGGCGCGAAGCAACCACGTTGTTGTGGGGCGTTCACTCAGCATGGAAAAAAGCCGTTATGATGCGCATAGAATCTATGCTTTGGATGATACTGTGCACACGCTTCCGGTATAGTGGACGAATCATTTTTAACGGGGTCATTTATACGTAAGCGTAATTTTTTAACGGGATTACATGTTTTTGCACAAAATTTATCTAAACAATTAAACATTTCAACGAAAAACATCGAGAGTAGAGTAAGACCTTCTGAAAAAAAAATATAGGCTGAACCTGAGCCTCTGCAAACTTTGCGATCTTCGAGGAAAAGTTTCCTTGGAAAATTTACAAGAGTAAAATTGGGTTCACTTATTTTTAGATGGCAACGGGTCGCCTCGCCAGATTATTCTATGTGAAAGTAAGTTTTCCCATATAAAATCCTTTATAAAATTAAAACTTCGTGCGCAAAAATATAGTTTCACCGATCGAGCTGAAATTTTGCACAGTTATTAAAGGACTCAAAAGGCCCCCACTTATCACATTTTTTCTGTTTTTGTCGGAGTCCATTTTTAACTGCAATCAGCAATACAACAAGGCACACTTTGATCTCCTTGAAATCGGATAATATCTTTCCATCATCATAAAATCCTAGCAGTCGACAGTAGTTTCTGCTAGAAGCAAAGATGTGAAGAGAAAGTATTGATAGGCCCGTTAGAATACGAAAGGGCCTGTTCATAAACCACGTACTCATGTTTTGAAAATCTCAGACCCCCCCACTCCCTTGTAGACTTTTCTCCATACATTTTTTTGAACTTTTGTATGGAGCGTAGACTTTGGTCAACCCCCCCCCCCTCCCCCACAGAAAACTCTACGTGGTTAATGAATAGCCCCAAAGGTTCTGAAATTGCCTAGAAGCAAAATTTAGTAAAATTAGAAGTTGTGTTTCAAAACCTCTAATTTGGAATTGATTACTGTCGCATGTGGTCTTTAGGAAGTGTAAAAAACGAATTTCACATCGTTAGAACCGTTCTGTGCCATAGTCGGTATATGAGCACGATCAAGCGCGTACTCTTTGGCCAGTCATGGTGGCAGATTCGTCCCTGCCTTGACCTGGGGATGTGTGGCAAAGGATTGTATGCTAGCTTCGAAATGCTGCCATACAAATGCCCTCCGCTCAATTTCGACTGCTTCTATTTAATTTTACAACCTGCCGTTTTCTTACGTACCTATCAATACTCTCTCTTCAAATCTTTGGTTCTAAAAGATATTGCTGCCAACTACTAGGATCTTATGATGATGGGAAGATATTTACAATTTCACAAAAAGAGCATCTGGTTCATTCAACGTAACCCAAATAAAATAAAAATGGAATGACCGTATCGAAGTACATTAAGGTTTTTTTTTTGCACGGTTTTTTTTTTACACGGGTTGTTTTCGGCGAAAACTCCAGAACGGAACAACATATCGACCTAATTCAAATCACATTTTATGTTTTGGCTCAAAAGTAATCATATGGCAGTTTTTCAAAAAAATCACAATTTTTTTATGTAAATTCTCAAAATTTTAAAAACTGTATTTTGACCATTGCATGGAAAGGTAACGCATACAAACAAAATTGAAGCAATATAAAATGTATAAGCATGTGAATTTATCAATTCTATTTAGTCTTTTCTTCACTTTCTTAAAGTGGAACGTATCCGCCGTGCAAAAAAAAACCTTAGTGTATTTGGCCTGGAGTAAAATTCTATACACGTTGTGTGCACTCTGTTTACTGGTGCGCACATGGGAGAGGAACTCTCTCCTTTTTTGGGTTTGTTTTGATTCGCACCGACTGACGATCACTAAAGTTTATCTCGTCGTCTCCAACGTAGAGACCTCGGAGAGAAACACCGTGAAGCGATGCGATACTGGTCCTCACCAGTAAACAGAGTGCACACAATAGATCGCTAGAATAACTATACAAGCCACAGTGGTACATGAGCGTCTTCCAACCGGACATTTTTGCGTGTTGAAGTGGCGGACTTAGTCCGTGCTCCTTCAACCTACCCCGCAGTGGGATGTTAGGCAAAAATGTCCTTGGTTCGAGTACCACTGTATACATGCCCTTTTCGCTCAATTTTCCTAAAAAAAACATCTGTTACATTTCCAATCCTGCCGCACACTAGCGGAACTATCAAAACTTTCTCTTCATATCTTTCATTCTAGCCAAAAACATTGTTGTTCACTCTTGGTGCCTCATGGTGATGAGCGAACGTCTCCTTCTACTTTAACTAGTTTTTATTCATGCCTTGGAAACGACAAATCTATCAAAAAAATCAATATTTCTGCGTCCATCTGCTTTCTATGTTCCTGAGTGGTCCGTGCACACAAAGCGGTTGTTAACGCAAGTTTTTACAATCGACGATCTGGAAACATAATTCTGAAGCATTAGATTCCTATTTACAAAAAAAATATCATTTGTATTACTGTGCTACTTGCTATTTGAAACAAGCTACGCTTTCCATCAACAACGATGTACCGGATACGCTTGGTTTTTGAACTTTTTTTCACCCATTAATGTGTAAAAATATACCCATTTTTTATTGTATGAGGTTTCCTCCAATGTGTATTTTTTACCCATTGCATGAATAAGAATTCCCCCATTTTATGACAGACGGGAATGCTATTTGAAAATGGGTATTTTTTTACCCATTAATGGGTTTCCGCAAACAACCGTGTAAAGAAACTGGCAGTATATACGCTATTTTTATATACCCCAATTCTGAGTAAATTATACTCAAATAGGTTAAAAGTATTACTTCTCAATTATGAGTAAACTCAGTTGATAGATACACACAACAAACATCGACATAAATCCGTAGACTTGTAACTTTCTACTTCGTTAACCCACTTTCGAAAAGCTATACGTTTGACAATACAGTAGTTTGTGTAGATCCTACACAGATTTCGTTGGCTTAAAAACAGCGTGTAGGCTGCCGGTCTTTTTATAGCATTTCAATTTATCTCATTTTTCGAATAAACGAACGTCGAATAAACAGATGGCAGTCGTTTCTGCTTGTAGCCACATGTAGGAGGCGTCCTACGCCGGAATGGATGGTTCATGGTAATATTGAAGCCCAACATGTAGGGAGGTCTTTGATATTGGATAACATACTTCGGGTAAAAATTGGAAAATCTAAAATTGGGAGCATCACGAAGATGGTCAGCTTTCGAACGTTAATAAATCATACATTCCTTGTTAAAACTTCTTACCTCTTGCACCTCTCGATTGCAAATCTTTCAACGCATCAGCTGAATCATTTAATTGGCATTTTTCTTGATAGTTAACGTTTGAAAAGAATACAAATTACGTTTTGCATGCTAAATTCACCAAATGCACAGTATTTCCAGAGGCTGGATGATCAAGATTTTGGCTCAGCGCATCGGTCCCAAGCTTAATGAATCACTTCTTTAAATCGAACGCTCAGCTAGTATTCAGGGGTTATTCTGTCAAAATAATCCAGTGAATCAAAACAAAAACAAACTTCTAGATACAAGAAGCGAATTTATGGGGTACTTACTCTATGGTACTGGTACTACGCCAAAAAGGTGCATATTACTTTTACTTAAACAGCTGACTTCCACTGTCACGTAAAATTCCTTATAATCATTCAAATGCCTTCTCCCCTACCTCTCCAGATCATCAACTTGGTCGGATCGCCCACGCAGCAGGACGTCGAGCTGGCAGCGCTCTACCGCGATTCGACGTCCAACTATGGAGAACGGAAAGTGCTCGGCATCCTGGCCAGCCGTTGGGACGCACCTCACCATGGACTGCACAAGCGTGAGGCCAAGTCGGATGAGGGGGCATCCGGCAGTACCAGCACGACCCCGGCGGGACCAACCGAGGAACCGGAAATCGACGACGCCCTCTACAACGTGCCCGGCAAGGCACTGATCTACATCACGTCGGCTCCCGTCCTGACGCTGAACAGCACCGAAGAGGAGTACGTCCTGAACAAGCACACCGTCGCTACGTACGATTCGCGCGAAAGCGAAAGCAAACTGATCGTCACGTTTAAGGTGGAGGATGCAACGAAGGTAATGACGTTATGTGTTTTTTTTTCTGCGATAAAAATTTAACCTAACGATGATGTCGGGGAAGTGATTGTCGCCCGAAAGGATTTAAACAACATTTTATGCAAATTAAATTAGTTACGAACGATGATGTCATGTGTGTTGGACGCACGGGGATTTTTTTGTTTGCCCTCAGGGCGCGTTGTCGAACGTTCGGACAGAGATTGATTCGAGATTGGAAAGTGATTGGGCAAGATGAAAACGAAACCACTCCCTTGATCGAGTTGGCATATTTGCTTGTGAGAGGTGGCATTGATTATAAAGTAGTCCATTTCTTCTTTTTCCTATTTCCCCCCGCACAGCTAACGCTCAAGTTCCGCTTCGAGATGGACGCCGGATATTGGAGTATGCCCAAGGTGGATGTCTTCCTGATCGACACCAAGAGTAAGGACGCCAGCAAAACGACCGACGTCACACTGGAGATCGATGGCGACGCACCTTACGCTCCGATGGGATTCTCCTACTCCTGCTCCAAGCAGTTGGTGTTCCGCAATGGATCTACCATACTTACCCTCGAAAACATTCAGGTGCGTAACCTCTTCTCGACAGTCGAGAGACACAACAAATGTCTTATTGTATGATTTTTCGCAAGTTTATCAATTATAGTCTTTAAAGCGAACCAAATGCCAAGTAAAATGCAAAGCATTATTATTACTGTAGCAATCCACCCGAAAATTATCGCTGTCGTTCACAACAAGTAGCACCACATCTCACATCTCGCAATCGGTGGCTCTAGCGTTGGCGGCGGCTTAATTCAAAAGTGCTACAATTATTGACCGCGTGGCCCCGTGGCTCAGTCTTCATGCTGAAGGTGGTGCGCACTTCGGTGGATTCCCAGCGAAGAGAGCGACCGAATGGCGCAATGGTGATGAGAGATTGAAACCCGATATACCGTCCGGCCAGTCGTCATTTCACTTTCAAATCGTCTTCAAAACGGTCTGAAGTATCGCCACATTCAACTTCAACTGGCTGGAGAGCTTGCGAGAGAAGTTGTTCCAGTGAGAGGGTCGGAGAAAGAGGTTTTTCGGATGGTCCTACTGTTGTCTGGATGCCGGAGGCGATGTCGAGCAAAGGGAATCTGTGGTAGAGGGTCAGCAGTGTTGGATTTAAGTGGTGATTTGGATGCTCGGGTTTGGGAAATTTAGGTGACAATTAATGCAGATTAGAGAGAAACAGGTTTGAGCCGATCGATGAAGCGCAGTGGGTCGATGATCGAGAAAGTCTTGGATATTATGTTTACGTACTTATGCTCGCCGGGCTGCGCCTAGTCGGTGGGTTCGATTTCAAATCATTTGCAAAACATCCCGAAAATACATCGGTTAGCAGTTTCCACCAACTGTGTGACGTAAAACATATAAACACCTCCCTTGTCATGTAACGCCATCGTAGCACATAGACCAAGTACCCACCCGAGGGGTAATTTCTCAGCCGGCTAACAAATTTTGAGCCCTTCTTGCTACAAGCTACTTTTCATAAGTCATCAAACTACAACCTATTTAAACATGCTCACGCAACCATTCCACCCAGCATCATCTCATCAGCCAGCCAGTCACAGCACCGAACGACGAAGACTCACGCATGCAAAGTGCATGTTCACAAACAACAAACTACCCATTCACGTCAAGTAAAGCCAAGTAGCGGTAGGCACCGAAGAGGGTGCCATAAAGACCTACCGATCATCTTGTACTTGTACTTAATGGAGGTCTTACATGCCACGAGATCGAGAGAAAAGTGCATCACGTGAAAATTGTTGCATAGTTTTAGCTACTGGATTGCCAAATCTGTCCTTCCATGTGTTTCGGCACCGAAACATCGTCTCATCATCTTTCCAACCTACACATGACGTACGTACGGTACCTTCTACGGGAGAGCATAAGAGATAATGAAACAAACCGTAGGGCTTGAATTTTCCGAACACGGTACCACTTTTCGCCGTCTGATCATCGGGCATTATGAAAATGATCTACCCATTCGTGATGGCGCCACCCCCAACCATCCCGAGCCACGTGTGTAGAGCAAATATGAAACACAAAGCTTCGCACCCTGCATCGGGGCCGGTTGGGTTGATGGCTTTTGGCGCATTCAGCCACCTAAATGCATGCCTGACACCCTCACCGGCGTACTGCATCCCAGTCTTGCAGACGAGCTGTCAAAATGTGTGTGAGAAGAATTGTCTTCGTTTCTCATTTTCAAAGATTTTTTTTGTCTATCAGAAAGACGGTGGCTGTTGGTTTTGATGTGTGTTTTAATGAGACGAGATGTACCTAAGTGCGATCGTATGGAAATGACACACGTAACCGTTGGATAGCTCATTCATACGGATCGCTCAACAAGCCCGACTTGACGATTGAGTTCAAAAAGGCTTTTGTAACATCTTTTTGCACTCATGCTGGAGTGTGTGAACTGGATCAATAGACGCCGACTGGGGTGAGTTTCCGCATGCTGGTCAAGTTTCCAGGAGAGCCATCGAAAGGCGTTGTGCTGCTTTGGATGGATCTATTGAAGAAATAGGATAAAAACTTGAATATTTGATAGTTCCGCAGTAGAACTGGCAAATTTTCCTCTGAGTATATTAATTGATATTAAGCATCGTTAACACTCTTGTTGTAGGTTAAGAACATTAACAGACCCACACATTTTTAGTGGTCCGGTCAACCGATAAACGAATTATACTTGAATAAAGGGTACATGTCACTTGACTCAGCCTAATATGCAGCGGTCGATTACAATTTTAATTACATCTCATAAAGTAATCGAGTTAGAAGCGATATTAAACTATTAATACCTTCACTTAGACATGCTTACAAAGACGTTTGCTGTTCTTAACCATAGAAAGTTAAACAATCATTTTTTGAAGTGGCAAACTTCCGAGTAGTATGGATGTAATGTTGGTCTATAAGTCATATTGGGTCTATTCGTGGATGCAACTTCGTCTCATCATTAAGGATTCTTGTTCAAAAAAAACGTCGTGAAGTATATTTTTCATCATCGTTTTAGGCATTTCCTTTGATGATATATTCGCTATATTCAACATCAAATTTTACAAAATAAATTATAATAAAACAACTTTATCACAATTTAACAATTTTCACATATGATCAATCGCCCATTTTATTTCAAAACATTAAAATTCCAACTATATAGATTTCTGCTTTTGGTTTGGATAAGCCTTTTAAAAAATTTACCAACAAAAACTCAAACAATTCCATGGAAAACATTTACAATATAAACATTTTACTATGTAATAATGGCCGATCACACCAACATCCGGACAGAGTATTTATCCTGATTCTTAGTCAAATCACTACGAAATGGAATGAATATTGTTATGTACAAAACCAATACATAGAAAAACGTGAATCACACGCATTGTTTACAAAAGCGCATTATGTATTCAAGATGGCGCCGTCTTAACTAGCACGCAGGAACTCTATCTTGTACAAATATTTGGAAAATAACTAGAAATTAGAAGAAGAATTAGTATCTTCCATTGAATTCCAACTACCTTTGCTTATCTTCGACAGATACGCGTATTTCGTCTACAATGTGCAGACTTCTTCAGTGTCTCGTACTAATAACTCGACAGTCGAGTTATTAGTACGAGACACTGAAGAAGTCTGCACATTGTAGACGAAATACGCGTATCTGTCGAAGATAAGCAAAGGTAGTTGGAATTAAATGGAAGATACTAATTCTTCTTCTAATTTCTAGTTACAGGTATTCCACTAAACAGCTCAAACCCTCTAGGATTCATTTGGAAAATCCCAATCCTACTGTTCGATTCATCGTAAAATCGTTAAATATTCCAAAATCAGCTGTTGCAGATGTGATTAAACATTATAAAGGGGGTCTTACGGTCGAAAGGAAAGCTAAAAGTGGCGGTGAACATGGGCAAAGCTTATCAGGCAAACCCAAAGTTGTCAACTCGGACAGTTTCGAAAGAAAGTGGAAATATCAACCGGTTTTGGGCAAAAAGTGAAGTCTAAGGCTAATTAAAAGCTCGAATATACCCAGATCGTAACGCAAAGAAACAAAAATTGGTAATTAAAAGCTCCAGACAGCTATAAAGCTAGAACAATTTCCTACAAAATTCCTGGTCTGGCAAGCAATATGTTCCTCATCACCATGAGGCACCAAGAGTGAACATTAATGTTTTTGGCTAGAATGAAAGATATGAAGCCACAGCCACAGTGGTACATTAGCGTCCTTCCATACGTCAATTTTTGCCTGTTGAAGTGGCGGACTTGTTCCGTTGCTACAACCTATCCCGCAGTGGGATGTTTGGCAAAAATTGACGTACATGGTTCGAATACCACTGGATACATGACCTTTCGCTCAATTTCCTAAATAAAAAAAATCTGTTCTATTTCCAACCTGTGCCGCACACTGACGGAACTATCAAAAACTTTCTCTTCATATCTTTCATTCTAGCCAAACACATTAATGCTCACTCTTGGTGCCTCATGGTGATGAGCGAACATCTCCTTCTACATCATAATCGTTACTTCACGCACGAATAATACATAACATTAACATAACAATTAATGTAAATATGTTCCTGTTGGGCTAAAATTTCAGATTTTCGTAACCACAGGTACCGTAAACGCTGAGATTTACCCGCAAGAATGCTTAAAAAAATCCAACAAAATAAAACACTCTAAACTTCTTATATCCAAATTTTCAGAAAAAAAATACCCCCCAGCGTGAGGCACCAAACCAAGAGTGAACAACAATGTTTTTGGCTAGAATGAAAGATATGAAGCGAAAGTTTTGATAGTTCCGCTAGTGTGCGGCAGGATTGGAAATGTAGCAGATGTTTATTTTTTTTTCTTATTGATTTCTTATGAAAATTGAGCGAAAATGGGCATGTATACGGTGGTACTCGAGCCAACGACATTTTTGCCTAACATCCCACTGCAGGGAGTAGGTTAAAAGCACGGACTAAGTCCGCCACTTCAACAGGCAAAAATGTCCGGTTGGAAGACGCTCATGTACCACTGTGGCTTGTATAGTTATTCTAGCGATCTATTGTGTGCACTCTGTTTACTGATGCGCACATGGGAGAGGAACTCTCTCCTTTTTTGGGTTTGTTTTGATTCGCACCGACTGACGATCACTAAAGTTTTTCTCGTCGTCTCCAACGTAGAGACCTCGGAGAGAAACACCGTGAAGCGATGCGATACTGGTCCCCACCAGTTTAATTAATGGTTACCACCATTTATGGTTTTACATACATTAATTGTTATGTTATATATTCTCCGTGCGAGGAGTAACGATTTTTTTAAGGGGTTAGTCCCATACAAATCAAACAAACATTTCTGCATAACTTAGAAATTATTCAAACAAATGAAATCACATTTGGCAAGTGCAGGTTTTTGAAGGCAAGAAATGTTTCTATTATGGTTTGAGAACTCTCCACTCTCTGGAAGAAGGGCTCCCATACAAATGAAACATAATATTTAGCATAACTCGACAACAAATCAAGCAAATGGAACCTCATTTGGCACTTTGTAGCCGTCACTGGCTGATCTCACGTAAGGTAAAGAAGACCGCGTGCCATGTTTTTTTTTGCCCGGGTGAAACTTCCTCAGGGCGAGTCCATTTTAAATTTTCCTGAAAAAATGTGATCGAGCTAGTCTGACTACTACCTGCTAGGACGGATAAGAAACCTCAAAGCAATGCAGCATAATCTACCGCATCAACAAAATACCTCATGAACTAAAGTCTACGCTCCATACAAAATTAAAAAAAAAATGTATGGAGGAAAGTCTACGAGGGGGGAGGGTTGGATCTGAGATTTTCGGAAATTAGTCTACGTGGTTTATGAACCGGCCCTTACGTAACGTCAAGCTCCCATCATTGGTAACTTCCCACACATTCCGCCAGAGGGGCGATCGAAGCAAAGAGAACGCAACACGACATCAAATTCCGATCACACAGAAGACGTCTTGCATATACTTTAACGACAAACGCGAAGCAACCTGCCAGCATAGTTTCCCTTATTATCTTTTTCAATGCTGGTTAATGACAGAAATTTAAACGATCATTTTAAACATACTCAAATCAATAACATTTAAAAGGTGTCCATTAGGCTGATGCAAAATTTGAAATATTTGCTTCCCTAAGCTTAATCGACGCCAATTCGGGTCCTGATAGTCCCCAAAAAATTTTAACACATTTGGTTTTAATTTGGCTTTGCACACGCTATTCAAAGTTTGTATGGGAATTAGTATGAAGAATCTCAAACTTACATTTCCAGATCCCTAACATCTTGATACTATGTCCTTAAACCAAATCTTATATACATTCATATAGTGTAAGTTGTCAACTATCAAAATGCCGAAGATACCTGACATGTAAATTTTATACAAAAATATTTATTCAATAAAACATAAAATACACACTTTAGGTATGATGTTTTATTCTTATTTTTGTTTTCTTATTATTTATATTTTTTTTATATTTTATTTTCACATATTTTACGTATTTTATTTTATTTATATTATTATATATTTTTTATATATTTTATATTTATATATTTTATTTACATTACATATTTTTACTTCTTATTATTATATTTGATGAATAACTATTTTTGAATAAAATTTACATGTCAGGTATCTTCGGCATTTTGATAGTTGACAACTTACACTATATGAATGTGTATAAGATTTGGTTTAAGGACATAATATTAAGATGTTAGGGATCTGGAAATGTAAGTTTGAGATTCTTCATACTAATTCCCATACAAACTTTGAACAGCGTGTGCAAAGCCAAATTAAAACCAAATGTATTAAAAATTTTTGGGGACTATCAGGACCCAAATTGCCGTCGATTAAGCTTAGGGGAGCAAATATTTCGAATTTTGCATCAGCCTAGTGTCCATAGTTAAATTGTATCACTTTCAAAAAGCTGTAAAATTTTGCCCTTTGGGTTGATTTCAACAACATTTTGGGTGAAATGACCTCAGCGTGTATTGTTTACACTGTGTGAGTGAGGACAGAAAATGTTGAACTCATGGTTGAAAGCGGAAAAAATGTCGGTTCAAGCGTTGTACAAAATCTTATGCGTGGTATTAAGAAGAAAGTTCGGGCTTTTGGATTTGGTAAAGAAATACAGTGAAAAAAATAGCCAAACAAGGATTATACATTGTATTTTATTCCCTGAATATCTCATGACAATCGGTTTAAAGTGATGCAATTTAACTGTAGACATCCTTTATATATGGATTTCTGCGGAAGTTTGATGCATACTGCAATTTGTTCCAAATCGTCACTATCAAGCAGAGAAATGGAGTTGCAATTCTAGCTAGATTTTACGGCAATTAGATCTTCTCCGCTTCTTGCAAAAGCACTGGTGGCTGTGCTGCGGTCACATCGAAAGACTGGGTAACACGAGGCGAGTTCAGAATTCATTATGCCAGAATGAAGCCACGTTTCAGTCAACACTATGACGTCGTAGTCACAGCTGGACAGAACTAAGTAAAATTTAGTTATTTTCAGGAGTCAAGAATTGTTTTTCGGTAGGAGATAATACACCAGAGGTGCGGCATGGGTTCACTAGACTTACGGTTGTGTGCTCGGTGAAGTTAGCCGGATGCAATTCTATGTCGACATTTGTTGGCTGGACTGCTGCTGCAATGGGTTCAAAAAACTGGTTCCCAGATCGTGGTGCTGTGTCGGTCCCAAAAATGTCGGACACTGGAACCATGGTCAACAGCTCCAGAAATTGTATTCCTTCAGGCCATGTAGCAGGATCCATCGCCTTGGTTTTAAGATCCCTGTGACCCTCCTACCTTGAAGGACACAAATGATAACATCAACAGCGGTCTTCCACTTGGTACCAGTGGTTTGGCTACCACGTTGTTAGTCTGCAAGCACTCCTTAGCAAGATTTTCCACTTCACTCTCTGATACTTCAATTGAAATTTTAGTTAAAGAAACCCAAAGGTTTCATCCGGTCTCGCTGCTGCACCTCCGCTGCTGCACTTGCCGACTGACCAGTATCGCAGAAAACCTTTGTTGGCTGTTCCACCTGCTCCGAAGTATCGTCATCATGAGTGCGTTTTGGAGTAGGACGAGTTCGAAATAAGAATTGGCGTGGCATTGGTGAAAGTACAGCAGGAGTGAGTTTGTTGAAACCACCTTGTAACTCCCTATCCGCCTATCCAAGGATCCTTTACTTGACTATGCTGTAACTTCATCCTTTGACGCATTAAGCTTCTTCTGTACAAAGGGCCTTTGCTTGTCTTGATGCGGTTTCTTGACTGGTTTGAACTTTGAATAGATTTGGCTTGCACCTCATTTACCTGAGCAGACTTCAATGCTGCGTCATGATCTTTGTTCCAGCACATCCAAATATTTGCTGAGTCCAGCTTTCTACCCCACTGTCTCAAAGCCTTCAATGACCTGCCTCCCTTTACTACCAAAACGTTCTTGAAATCCGGCCGAAGGTTCCGAAAGATAATTCAGCTCAGCAACGAGTTCACCCCAGTTTTGAAAATCGCCATTTTTGTTACCCTCCATTGTTTTGGCATTTCCAGCGAACAGGTGTATGGCATCATCGAACAGCAAATGCCTACTCAACTCTTCTGATTGGCCATAAATCAACTTCCTCCACGAACTTGTTGAGCTTTTTCCCATCGTCCCTTCCGCCATATCGCATTCTCCATTCAGCTACTGACCGAGGTCTTCTTTTCAAACCTTGGAAGCTTTCTCGGTCCGATCCACTACTATCAGAATCCGAACTTTCGCTTTCGCTTGGTACTTGTCTGCCTTGCTTCTCCAGTTTACTTAACCTACACCCAAAATAAAAAAGCAAGATTGTAATGCAATTTCGCATGATTTGGTTTCATTTCTCGTAATGGATCGCAACTTGGAGAAAAAATGCAACATCGGTCGTGGGCAAAAAAGCAGCACATCAATTCGATTAGAAAAATTCAATGTGTGCGTGACATTGTACAGCTGATTAGTAGTAGTAAATTCAATGGCTCACAAAAAAAAAGATTACGATCCGCAACTGAGAGTCGAACCGCGACTGTCAGCATGGCGGCTCTTCATTGTAACCATCCAGTCACCACAACAAGTTGAGGTAAACGGAATAAAAGCCTTGCTTCGGTTGTCGAGGCACTCAATGTTACAACAATAAAGTAAATGTCGGTCGCACACACTGACACGGCTTCGTTTATTTCATAAAATGCATGGTGACTTGATGAGAGGGCGATGGGAGGGTGATGACGAGTGCAAATAAAAATAGAACACTTCACAGCGAAATAGCAACAGTGGCATATGGCGTAGCGGCATTCTGTGCGATTGTCTCACCCATATTGCGAAGTTGTTGACGGTTGAACAAAAACACAACGGTTGCTGTGACTGTCGAGGCACTAGGCACACAGTGATAACCGCTTGCACACACTTGCATGGCTTTGTTTATATCATAAAAAGCTTTGTGGATCATGATGGGCAAAATTGCCTTTTCAGAATCATGCGGATTTCTCAAGATATGATTGCAAAAACTGCAATTGCTTTTTTTGCTACAATTTCAAGTTTTGGGTGTACCTATCTCTCGCTTTCCCTTCCACTCTTGTTTTCACATTTTCTTCTCTACTTTTTCCTTTCTACTCTTCTTTTCATCTTCGCCGTCTAATAATGACATCCTTTCCATTAGGCTTAACTTTTTCTCAACGTACTTGTCTACATGATCAATCAGTTTCTTAAACATATTTTCTGAGTTTTCCTCCTTTTTGGTGGGTTTCCTTTTCTTCTTTGGAGAACTGACTTTCTTCTTCATCTTCTTTGTTTTCTCGGCTCTCTCTGCGACACTCTCGGCTCACTCTGCGAGCCCTCCTGCCACTCTAAATCTTCTGTGTCCTCGTAACTCTCAAAATTAAGCAAACTTCCCCTCATTTTCTCTTCTGTGTTTTTCGCGCCTTCTGGGTTCTCTGATAAAAACGATAAATAAGTTTTCAACAGCAACAGCAACAGTTACTAATACTTCTTCTATCCCATCCGTATTGAAAATTTCCTTCAACCTAATCAGCTGGTAATAGTGTGGTTTTTACTTCTAGCATATTTGTCTTCTTACTTTTTACACTTTCTATAGAACTATAGTCTATAGTCTATAGACTATAGTCTATAGCGAATCTTTGCCAGTTTTTCGTTTACTGGACCAAACTCTCTTCTACACTCTTCTTGGGAATCAAGCATTGAAACCGTAAAATCACCCATTTATCGTTGTTCTTTTAGCTTACGCCTCAACTTGCGATTCCTTACTAGTTCGTGCTCAAACTCATCATCGAGAAGATGATCTACGTTCATCGAACGATATTGTAATAAAAGTTCAGAATTTATTATGAATTTGTATAAATTCATAATTCAAAAAACAAGAGAATAATTCAATTAAAATTCACGATAAAATATTTATACTTCACAAAACTAACAACTAGATAAGAAATTAAAAAACAGATATAAAAAAGATTTTTAAATTCTACTCGGTCCTTCGATTACCTTTCGTGGGTTGTAGCTGGGCGCCAAGTGTAACTTTACTGTCTGTAATCCCGGTAAATACGCAGTAGCAAGAGAGCTCTTGCGCTGTGTCTCAAGGTCGGCTTACTACTGCGTAATCTGGAGGGGCTTCGCGAACAAAGTGTGCGGATACTGTCACCAGATTATATTTTTTTTTAGAAATGAGTACTATGATACAAAATGGAGGCTTTATTGAAAGAACTATTGGATGGGTTGGTTTGGTGGTAAATAGCTAAGGAGTGTATCGAAAATAAGCTATCCACAAACGTTCTTTCAAATTATGTTGAAAACCGATATTTTATTCATACAAAAAATTGATCCTTTATTGTACGAGGTTAAACTTGAACATAATGAAGACCGGATGAAATTTAAGTTACTCCTTCACGAATTTTCGAACTTTGGACCGAATGCTCTTCATCAAGTTCCGGAAAAGTGTTGCATCGCATTTTTTGGACGCTTGAGCCCAAATTTTTTTGAACTCCTGCATGTTCCCAGCTGCCTTACCAGTCTTCTTGAAGACCCTCTTCACGATTGCCCAGTAACGTTCGATAGGTCGAAGCTGAGGGCAATTTGATGGATTGATATTTTTCTCAACGAAATCTATACCCTTTTCCGCAAGCCAATTGAGAGTGGTTTTGGCATAGTGAGCCGATGCTAAATCCGGCCAAAACAGTGGAGGTGTACTATGCTTCTTATATAAAGGCAACAATCTCTTCTGGAGACACTCAGATCGATAGATTTCCGCATTTATAGTAAGCGGTAGTGTAAAAAATGGTTGACTTCAAACCACAGGAACATTTTGCTTGCCATACCAGTACCTTTCGACCGAATTTCTCCACTTGAATCGACCTGTCCGCATCGCTCACATCCTCCCCAACGACGGCAGTAAAGTATTGTGGACCTGGAAGGGTTTTTGAGTCCTCCTTTACATAGGTCTCATCGTCCATCAAAACGCATGCATCCGGACGCTGCAAAAGACGCGAATACAATTTCCGGGCCCTTGTTGCTGCTCGCTTCTTCTGTTCTGCACTTTGTTTCGAGATTTTCTGCTTCTTGTAGGTCTTCAGGTGGTTTCGCCTCTCTATAAGCTGGATCATTCCGACACTCGTTCCTGCTTTTTTGGCCAAATCACGTATTGACATTGATTTGCTCTTCATGATTAGAGATACCACTTTCTGCTCCAGTTTCGGGTTGGAAGAACCGGGTTTTCTGCCTCTTCCTGGTAGCTCATCCAAAGAATAGTGTTCCCCAAACTTATTAATGATGGTTTTAACACTCGCATGATGAATTCCAAACCGCTTCGCCAATTTTCGCATAATAATACCCTTCTCAGTTAGCCATGTGTCCAGAACCTTAATTTTCACTTCCTTTTCAATACGCGACATTTTGAAAACGCAGAATTTGAACCGCACAAACAAGTAAACAAAAGAAAGCTGACAGTCAAACGCACAGCATGCAGTGTTTAGAGCATAAAAACCATCACAAATACATGCGTACAACGCAAATGTATGTGTATATTCGATACACTCTTAATAATGTTACTGATCGGTAATAGATTAAGCAACATCATAGCTATTTTCGTCATGATTATGATTATGTGAAGTTAAAAATGGGAAGTCATTTTTCACAACTATACTCTGGAGCAGGTCTTGTTATTTTACAACTAGTAGATTTGATGAAAAGTAAAAAATCTAATATATATGGTTGTATTACGATGAGATATCATCGTTATGCATTTATATATTACAGTTTTTCATATCGGAACAAACAACAGCTATGCACTCCATAAAAATTTATCTCACCCTAGTTTGGTATCACAACCTCCACTCAATAGACAGGTGAAAAGAAAAGTATGAATTATCTCCATTTACATCTTCGTTAATCGTTCAGTTAATTCTGGTGTATTCATCAATCACAAGCTCTTTAATTTTCACAGCAGCTCCCCACCTCCTGGGGTGCAACCATTTAAAGGTTGGTGTGCGGTAGTTTGTTCCGAACCATCGCATAACCAAAAGACCGAAAGACTGCCCAAAATACAATTACGTAAGCCGCTCATCAGCCAATTTTACGTCGATTCCGTACGACGGCGCCTGCAGCGGTTCATTTACTCCTCGTCTCTAACTTCATTAATCCAAACTTTTTCGCAATTACAGGTCCAACCGGCACTGGAGGGTAGCACCAAGTTCGGCAGCGCATGGGACTGCATCGGATTCACCACGGTTCCGATTTGGTCCGGCCTGTTTGTGACATCGTTCATGGCCATCGGACTGGCGGTGGCCATCTGTGCCATTCTCGACATCAAGCCGCCGAACCGGTTCGAGTCCCGCACCGGAAAGCAGCTCACGTTCACCGTTCAGGAGTAAACCGCATCGGGTCACATCGTTTAATGGTAAGCTGCGGAATGACACAAACCGATTACCGATGACCCACGAGCAACTTCAACCTTCGGTGTGGAGAAATGCGCGCAGAGAAAATAGTAGAAATACCCATTAAGACAAGAGTTAATCGCCACCATCGCCGCGCACCTGAGCCTTGATCCGAACGCAGAGCTCAGCGTGGAGAGATTATTAAATGAAAATAAATAGAAAACAAGCCCCTGTTCGCCGCACATTCCCGCGAGGAAACCGTCTATAATTTTTCCAGTCCACACAGAAGATATGCAAAAACGCGTAACGTACTTACACCCCCCTCCCGCCACCCCCGCACCATCATCGAACACTCCTGTTCAACGCAGCAAAATGACAGCATTTTTATCTCTTGATTTTACACGCTACTTGTAAGAAAAGCTATATCCAAGTGTAAAGCTCATTTGCAACCTGACCGCTGTGGTCTGTCGGTCGGTCGGTGAAACTTAATCGATACTAAAGTTCAACGTTTTATTAGCACTTTTCCATGTTCCGTTTAGTCCGTCGCACGCACTTGATGTCTTGTGAAGAATCTTGAGCTTCGAATGCCACCGGATTTATTTGCGTTTCCAATGAGTGGTTTGGTTGCAATTAAGCCCGAGCTCAGTGAACTTGAGCATTCAAATGTTGATGCTGCAATGTTGTCCGGAGTGTACTATCTAGCGTAACAAAGTGATTGTAAGAATTGATGTTGATGTGTTTCCCCGTTCTAGTTGTAAACCCACTTCTAAGGCGAGTGCCGTGCTGTAACTATAGTTAAACGATAAATAAATTGATGGTCCCATAGTGATGGAGCCACGTCTCGGTTTGAGTTACAATTTGAGAAATTCCTTAGCATGAGATGGTGGTTACTTTCTTCCTAAGTGAATCGTAACAATTAGTGAAAGCAACTGAAACAACCGGGAAATGCGTCCCCAGCCGTGCTTGAACGTGATAATTAGGCATAGATATTAAGGGAAAGGAGAGATCGACGGTATGTATTTTGTTATGTTTATGCTTATCTCTAGCAGCTCTATGACTAGCATTGTGGCACTCCTACAAAAGAGGTTTTCAAATTGCCGCGATGGTCCCTTGACTAAACACTTTCCTAAGTATAATCTGACTTCATCGTCATATCCGCTACCATTTACGATCTTGTGTTCACTAAGGGCTTATACCAAATTTGTAACAAATTCTTATACCAGATAATCATTGTTTGAACACTGAATATGCGATCGAAGATGCTGAACATACAGCCAAAATTACAAAAGAGATTGAGTTCATCTTGATAACAGATCCTGCAATGTGAGCCAGTTGATTGAAATAGTTTCAAAATATATCATCACTTGTATATGATATTCTCATAATAATAACCCAAATATTACTTTTGATAAACAGCAAAATTTCTTTTTCAAAATGTTTGGTAATGGCTGGGTGCATTCGTGTCGGTCAAGTTTTGCTTCAGTAATTCTTATTTTTTTACTCATTTCTCATTCTCTTAATGTGCATTTTCTTGACTTTCGCAACTTTTTTTTCCAATTCAGTTTCTATTTCCGCTTCTTCTTCTGCTTATTTTTTTTTCTCTATCATTTATTTTCTTCCGTTTTCGTTTTTTAAGTCTCTTCTTCCAAATCTTCCTATAAGTTTCTTTTTTCGTTTCTCGTCTTCAGCTTCCCTTCTCTTGGTCCCCTTCTTGCGGTTCTCTTCATTCAGTTCACTTCATTCGCTCAACTTCATTCGCTTGACTTCATTCGCTTCTCTTCCTCAATTTCTCTTAATTCACTTCACTTCATTCGCTTCTCTTCCTTAGCTTTATTTCTTCCGCTTCCATTCTCCCGTTTCTCTTGTTTCACTTGTCTTCTTTTGCTTCTCTTTTTACGCTTCTATTCTTCCGCTTCTCTTCTTCCGTTTCCCTTCTTCCGGTTCAGTTCTTCCGGCTATCTTCTAAAACTTCACTTCTTCCACTTCTCTTTTTTCACCTCTCTTCTTTCGCTTCCTTTCTTCCGTTTATCTTATTCTTGAAATGTGAGCCAATTGATTGTAATAGTTTCAAAATAGATCATCACTTGTATATGACATTTTCATATTAATAACTAAAATATTACTTTTGGTAAATAGCTGAATTTCTTTTTCAGAACGTTTGGTAATGTAAATAGTTTTTTAAAACCAACGAAACTTTACAACTGGGTGCATTCGTGTCGAACAAGTTTTGCCTCACTAATTCTCAATTCCTACACATCTCTCATTTAGCATTTTCTTGGCTTTCTTCACTTCTTATTTTTTCCATATTCTGCTTCTATTCTTCCATTTCTTTCTTCCACTTCTCTTCTTCTGCTTCTTTTCTTCCACTACTCCTCTTTCACATCTTTTCTTTTGCTTCTATTTTCCCCCTATGTTTTCTTCTCTTCTTCCGCTTCGTCTTCTCCGATACTCTCTATCGTTAATTTTCTTCCACTTTTCGTCTTCCACTTCTTCTCATTAGTTTCTTTCCGCCGTTTCTCGTCTTCTGGTTTTCTTCTTTCGGTCCCTTTCTTTCGCTTCTCTTCATTCGCTTTACTTCATTCATTTCTCTACCTCCGCTTCTTAAATTCCGCATTTGTTCCTCTTCTGCTTCGTTTATTTTGCTTCTCGTCTTCTGCATCACTTCATCCGCTTCTTTTCTTCCGCTGATCTTATTCGACTTCTCTTCTTCGGCTTCTTTTATTCCGTTTCTCTTCTTCCGGTTCTCTTTTTCCGTTTCTTTTCTTTCGGTTCAGTTCTTTCAGCTCTGATCTGCTACTTATTTTCTTCCACTTCTCTTTTTCCACCTCTCTTCTTTCGCTTCCTTTCTTCCGTTAATCTTATTCTTGAAATGTGAGCCAACTGATTGTAACAGTTTCAAAATAGATCATCACTAGTTTATGACATTTTCATATTAATAACTAAAATAATACTTTTGCTTAACAGCAGAATTTCTTTTTCAGAACGTTTGTTAATGTATATAGTTTTTTTTAAACTTACGACACTTTACAACAGGGTGCATTGGTGTCGAACAAGTTTTGCTTCACTTATCCTCAATTTCTACACATCTCTCATTAAGCGATTTCTTGACTTACTCAACTTTTTATTTTTCCCATATTCCCACATCTTTTCTTTCGCATCTCTTTTCCCTTTATTTTTTCTTCTCTTCATCCACTTTGTCTTCTCCAATTCTCTCTACCGCTTATTTTCTTCCATTTCTCGTCTTATACTTCTTCTTATAAGTTGCTTTCTTCCATTTATCGCCTTTTGTTTTTCTACTTTCGGTCCATTTCTTTTGCTTCTTTTCATTCGCATCACTTCTTTCGTTTGGCTTCCTCCGCTACTTAAATTTCGTATTTGTTCCTCTTCGTTTCTACTCTTTTGCTTCTCTTCTTCCGCTTCACTTATTTTGCTTCTCTTCTATGACTTCTCTTTTACCACTTCTTTTTTTCAATTTCTTTTTTCCACCTATCTTTTATCGCTTCTTTTCTTCCGTTAATCTTATTCTTCTTAACCATTCAGTCATTTTCAATGTATTTTTATGTTCTTTCCAACTTTCATTTGACTCTTTCATCATTTTGCCCCGCTTTTATATCCGCCTTCATTCCTAACTTTATTTTTTCATTCATTATTTCACATTTTTACAGTTTTGTGTATTATTCTCTCTTCGCTTTTACTGTATCCTCTGAACTATCTACGCTTTTTCCACTTCTTCGTTTGTTTTATCAACATCCGTTTCTTTATCCTCTCCATATGTTACTGTCCGTCTACCTTCTTCTTTGATTCACTTTCACTGTGTTTTCTTGAATTCCGCCGTGTTTTCTCAATACTATTGAATCTCCATCATTCGTTGTTTTCTCCAATGTCTTCTTTCTTCCTGTTTTCTTTGCAAATCTCCAAATTCACTGTTTTTATCCTCAGCTCCCGTTTGTTTATTCCCTTCCTCTTCTCCGTAATCTTCGCTTTCATATATTCGACTTTATAAAGCTTTGTTCAGATAGAATTGGAACAAAAACAATTGCCTGTATTTCAGTTATTTATTATTGAATTCAAGATCTTTTTTTATACAAATGTAGCGTTTTCTTCATACTTTTAAGAAAAAATACGGATAAAATTATTCGTCACGGTTTCGAAGGAATTCTCGAATTTTTCCTGTAACACGGCTCATTAGGCGGCGCACACCTTCTTCGTCCATCGTTTTAGCTATCTTATTCCACCAGGTCTTCATCTGATTGATGTCTTTGACAACCTTTCCCTTTGCCTTGAGTCTCCTCTTCATGATTGCCCAGTATTTCTCAATAGGGCGGAACTGGGGGCAGTTGGGTGGGTTTAGGTTTTTCGGAACAATCTGGACCCCTTTCTCTGCATACCATTCTTGAACGACTTTGCTGTAATGACAGCTTGCCTAATCTGGCCAAAACATTACGGGATGGTCATGGGATTGAATGAAAGGCAAAATTCGTTTTTAGAGACACTCTTTTTGGTATAGTTCCGACGTCATTGTCTTATTTGTAACGAAAACTTTCGTTTTTTTGCCACAGCTGCAATTGCCCTGCCAAATCATGAATTTTCGTGCAAATTTGTCGGCAAAAACAAATTTAAATTTGGCTGGAACAGCCCCCCGAGCCGTTGCCAAGTAAAATTTTTGACCTGGGATTTGCCCGAAGTCAGCCTTGACATAGGTTTCATCGTCCATCAGAAGACACCCGTCGAACTTGGTCAGCACCTGGTCGTATTGCTTCCGAGCACGGATTTTGGCCACACTATTCTGTTTTATGGTCCGATTTGGCTGTTTGCTAGCTCGATACGACTTGATTCCTTCCCGGAGTCGAGTTCTCCTCACGGTACTATGGGCAGCACCGAATTTTCTGGCCAAATCACGGTCCGACAGATTGGGATTCCTCTTAATCGTCTTCAAAATCTTACCACGCAGTTTCCGGTCGACAGTTCCACTCCGACGATTGGCTTGAGGCTTCCGAATCGTCGTCAATGTTTCCTTATACCGTTTGATAACGCGCCATTCGGTATTTCTGGGCAATTTCAGCTGTTTAGCTAGCCTAGATGCAGACCACAATGGATTTTCCAAATAACTGCGCACATTTTTTTTCCCTTCTTTCGGCTTCCATGTTGCTTGTTTACAAGGTACAGTCGATTTGCGGAATGTCAAAAATACATACGTGAAGCTGACAAAATTCCGACACGTGGGCGCCAAGAACTTCCAAATCCGTTCACCAGGAGCAAAAGTTTGTTCCAATTCTAAATGAAGCAAGCCTTATGATTTTCCCACGTTCTCCACTGTTTCTACTGTATCTGGATCAATCTGGCTATGCGGTGCCAGGTGATTTTCACTTCCCTTTTTCAGCTTCTCCTCATCCGTATACTTTCTTCCGCTTCTATTCTTACACTTTGCTTCTTCCCCTTTTTCTTCACTTGTCTTCTTCCGCTTCATTTTCTCATTTGTCTCGTCCACTTCTTTTTTTTCCATTTATCTGCCTCCACTTCTCTTCTTCTGCTTCGTCTTATCCGTTTTTTCCATTATTTTCTTCCGTTTTGCGTTTTTCGCTTCTTTTCTTACGCTTATCTTCATTCGGTTCGCTTCTTCCACTACTTGTCTTCCACATTTATTCTTTTGCTTCTATTCTTCCGCTTCTATCCTTTCACTTCTCTTCTTACGCTTCTCTTCTTTCGATTCTACTTTTCCGGTTAACTTCTTCCATTTCATTTCTTCCACTAATCTGCCTTCGTTTCTCATCTACCGCTTCTCTCATTATGTTTCTCTTTTTCCGTTTTTCTTCTGTTACTTAAATTCTTTCGTTCCTTTTTTTCCGCTTCTTATCTTTCGCATTCATATTTTCACTTTTTTCTCTTCCTTTTCTCTTCTTCCACTTCGCTTCATCCGTTTCTCTTTTTACACCTATTTTCTTCCGCTTATTTGCATCCGTTTTTCTCATTTTTCTCAAGCATTCATTCATTTTCACTGTATTATCATGTTCTTTTCAACTTGCAATTTTTTATTTTACTTGTTTACTCCATTTACTGGATGCTCTGAATTATCTTCTATTTCTCCGCTCCATTGTTTGTTTCATCAGCTTCCTATGGTTTATCCTTTTCATCTGATACTTGCCGTCTTCCTTTATCTGCATCCTTCTTACAATTTTCGTTGACTCACTTTCACTGTCTCGTTTTTTCATTCATTTCTTCTTTTCTACGCCGTATTTCCTCAATTCCTTTACATCTTCTTCAATCACTGTATACTACAATATCTTTTTTTTTCCACTTTCACAAATATCTGAATTCACTGTTTTCATTATCGACTGACGTTTATTCATTCCCTTTATCTCCTTCATTTTCTTCGTTTGCATATCTTCAATACTATTTGACTTTTCTACGTTTTCCGCTTTTTTTACTGCATCTGGATCAAGACTTTCTCACCTCCAACATTTTTTCTTACATCTTTATTTTTCTCCGCATCGCTTTTCTCACTTTTCTGCTCTTTCTTCTCCTCGCAACCTTCAATATACATTGATTTCATGCAAGAAATTCAATAATCGCTTTTCGTTGTCATCTTCGTTAAACGCCGCTTTCAGGTTGATCGAATCGATATCGTACTTCGTTTTAGCTGCTTCAAACTTTCTGCAGTGTAGTATTACGTGGCGGACATCCACGACCGTCTCGCAATAATCACATACTGGTGTAGTTGATATCTTTAATAGAAACTGCGTACGTGAGTGAGTACTCGCTGGTCAGAAGAATTGTTTTGATCGAACCATTTTTTGTCTCACTCAGCCTTCACCTCGTGCAGTTTGAAGTCTCTCATTTGCGCCCAACGTTCTTCCCACTGCTGACGGATGGCTTGATTCTTTCCCAGGGATAGCGACGCCAAGTGGTGGACTATTCCGCACTTCACCTGCGAGACGATCTGCTTCCTCGTTGCCACGGATAACGAAGTTAGTTTTGTGTTCTTTCCAACTTTCCATTTTTTTATTTGACTTCTTCGTAATCTTGCTTCACTTTTCTTTCTGCTTTTAGTCCTATTGATCGCGCACTTCCGTTTCTTTATCCTCTCTTTTCCGTTTATTTATTACCTTCATCTCCTTTTTAATTTTCGCTTCCATCTCTTCGACTTCGAGATATACATCAACTTTATTTGATTTTCCTACGTTCTCCTTTTTCTCCGATTTTCACTTTCTGCTTTTTTCTTTTCCTCACAAGCTTTTACACATGTCCTTCGATACACATTGATTTCATACAGGAACTTCACTAATTGCTTTTTGTGACCATCTTCGTTACATAACGCCGTTTTCAGGTTGATCGAATCGATATCGTACTTCATTCTAGCTGCTTCGAACTTTCTGCAGGGTAGTATGACGTGGCAGACATCCACGACCGTCCTACATAATCATACATACTGGTGGAGTACTGGTCCTACATATAATCACATACTGGTGGAGTTGATTTTTTTTAATAGAAACTCGTGCGTAAGCCTTGCATGGCCAATGCGTACGCGTTGGCGTTCTTCCCGGTGCTGACGGATAGATAACGATGTCAAGTGACGGACTATTCCGCGCTTCACCTACGATCTGCTTCCTCGTTACTGTGGATACCAGTGTAGCCAGGGATCCAACAAAAGTGTATTGGACGGTTTCGCAGTAGGGTCTCTGTTTCCACTTTATGAGGGATGCTGCGATTTGCTTGTCTCGATGGCCAAGTCAAACAATTCGATTAATTCGTTTGATGTAAGCCCATTGGATCGCAAAGGCCTCTGCCGAAATAGCACTACAATATGATGAAAGGCCTATCGATTATTGAAAGGTGCCGCTAGACACGCTTGCTCCAACCTTATTGTTACAGTCAGATTCGTCAGTGTAGACTACAGTGGCACCTGGTTGCTAGTAATTCCTGCACAATGGGACGCCCAATAACCACGGGATCTCCTGTCGTTAACTGTCGTTTAATGCGTGGCTTGATTTCATTTTAACATCGGTTAGCAAGTCTAATCCACACAGCAATGTTTGCCAGTTGAACGCCAACAATCTTAATAATCCGATTAGAAGCAAGGCGGGATCTGGCATTTTCTTACGCGCCAGATCTTTATTTACAACCAATTTATGTTTAGGAGAAAAAGAATACGTTTTGCAAAACACGGTTGGTGCAATGTAATTTCAATTGTATTTAGAACTACGCATAAAATCTTGTCCTGTTAATGTTTTATAAATGTATGGAACAATGATGAAGTATAAATCACTTCCAGCAGTGAAAAAAGTACTTTTAGCACAATCGTTAGTCAGATTGATATATAGAATACGATAGATCCAACCCGAGACATGTTTTGCAATACATTTATAATACATTTATAAAACAAACAATTATTAATCATTGTAAAAAGATGTTTTTTGTGCTACACAGTTAATGAAAAAAATTAATTTTCAATTTATTTACATGCACATAATTGGAGCATTGAAAAAGATTCAAAATTAAAGTAAAAAATAAAATTACTTGAGTTGAAAAATACATGGCACTTTATTTTTACACGAATTGAAAACATCTCATGTAATTCTACACGTTATTGAATTTTTGCATGCTCTATTAAATACAAAGTTTTTATATAAAATCAATTGAAAAATATCTCGTTTAATATAAGAACCGAGCATAACGGTTAATTGTGTTTCGTCATTCATTAAATTTATCATGAATGCGCTAAACTCTCGCGAAATTTGGGTGAAAACGCTAATTGAACTGTGAGTTAAATCTTTTCGATGTCTTTTCCAATAAGTGCGCAAATTACCAAAATAATAACTGCGTCGAAGACACCAAAACGATTTAATTTAAACGCGCAGTTCTATAAGCGTTTTCGCACAAGTTTTGCAAGAGTTTATTCTTCCTCTTCCGGAGACATAATTGAGACAATAACAAATTGACACTGTTCTCCATGTTTTGTTAACGAACTTTATATCAAAGAAAAATAACAGATTCACAACATTACTGTGGACTTTCCCCGAGGACAAATCATCCGGATTATAAGTTTGTCGATGATACAATTACAAACTAGCAACTGAGATTTCGGCTCAGTTCGTGTTAAGTGTTGAGAAACGAATGACAGCAGGAGAAAGACAGAAAAAAATCGGCGCCATGATTCATTGGTTCCAGCGAACGAAAATATAATTTTACACGTTCATGTAAATTTTCATTCCAATGAGTTGAAAAAGGAGAGCGTTGCAATTCATTTTCACAGCATATAGTAAACATACGTCGTTTGACAAATTTAATTGAATATAAATGCGTTTTTTGATGTTTTTCGACGTTTCGCTTATGTACATGATCTTACATTGAATTTTCAACGTATGCAAGGTAATACATTGATCTAGTTTCCAAATTAAACCGGTTTACATCACGTGTAATTTTCATATTTTTTTGCTGTGTACTTGGGTTGTTACTAAACATTCTCCAAGCGTAGGGTTCATCGAAATATAAACAAAAAAACAATATTTAAAAAATCAGGGTTGCTAGTTTTCCTGGAAAACGCCAATTCTCGAGTACTTTTTCAAACAGACTTATCTGATTATGTAAACAAAGAGGGGAATTACGTTAATTTCTCACAACTGTCAGAACACCCACGGAAAATAATATCAGCATCATGTTAGGGTAATGTTACTTGTAGTGTTGGTGGCCCTAGTTTGCATGAAAATGCTAAGGGTTTCAAGAATTTAACGTCTTACTTCCCCTCATTGTTTACAAAATCAAAAACGTCTGTTTGAAAAATTACTCGTGAATTGTAGTTTTCAGATTGTCCCGAACTTCACTTACTTCAAATATTCATAACTCAAGAACGATTCATTGTAGAACAATTTTTTTTTCAGACTGTAATAAAAAAATTAAAATTTTTGGAAAAATTAAAATTTCAAAAAACAATACTTAAAATTTGTCCACAAAAAAAAACTGCTTCGCAAAGTCCGAAAAACTATTTTCTGAGTCATGAAATTTTTTGTAAAAAATATGTTCGTGTTTATTAATTCACAAGCTTACAATGGTGCAATTTTGGCGATATTTTTGTTTTTGTGAAATGCTCGAATAACTATGGGCCTGTCCCTCGTGTTCATACAATACTGGCAAAGTTCCTAACACTGTCGTCTTTTTGTTTGCTCGTTCGTTTCTCAGATGGTTGCTTGGTTTGTTACCCAATACATTGGCGGCCGCTAGCTAGCTCGCTTTTAAAATAAGTTCGTTTTTTAAGGCTCAACTGATAAAGGAGCCGATGGTTAATAAAATGGTTCTTTACCAATAGCCAACGGTATTTTATTGCTTCTGCATGCTTGATTACCAAAGGCTTACGTTGTTATGAACACTCGTGACTTTGGATAAGGAAGGGTAGAAACGGGGGTGGCAATGGGGAGCGGAGCAGCATGTGCCCCGATATTGGCATGGAATTTTATATCCAATCCAAATTAAATTATATATTCATAGAGATTTATAGAGATATACACTCCTCCTTGTTCGACGCTCTCTTTTAGTTTGTATCTATACTTTAATAAACTTTCTACCTAGCGGCTACCTTGAACGAAATTAACAAACCATACATTTGCCTCTAAAGCATACATTAGTTACTTATAAGCAAATTGGAAGACGAAACTTTTCCGATTTTTCATTACTTTTGTATAAAAACGAGTGACGAGTGCATAGTTTTTCGAAAATTACTCAAAAACAAAATAGAACAAAACCATCGCCAAAATTTCACCAATGTAAGCTAATGAATTGATAAACAAGAAAATACATTTTTCAAAATATTCATGATTCAGAAAACGGGTTTTCCGGTATATCTATGAAATTTTCCTTCACGTTGGAAAATTTAGTAGGATTTTTTTTTAAAATTATATTGCTTTCAAAGTTTTGGAAAAATTTCATTATACCTAGCTTGAAAAAAAAATTCTACGATGACTCGTTCTTGAAGTTAGTGATGTTTGGGACAATCGAAAAACTTCAATTGGCGTTTTCCAGGAAAATAGGCAACCCATATTGTTTAGTATTGTTTTTTTTTCATGTATCCATGGGTCCTATACGTGGACAAAGTTTCGTAACAATCTGAGATTCTTCGGCCTAATCTGTATGATAATAACAAATAAATCCCCATATACTAATTATACATACTAAGAAAATATGATTTTTACGCGAGGCCTAATTCATGTTCGTTAAAAGTCGGAGAACATAGAGAAAGAAGAAGAATTTCTTGTAAAATTCTCTCTTCTGAAACTGACACATACACAAAATTCGACAAAAGATGTGTTTGATTGAATTTATTTTCTCCTATCTTTCAACTCATTCTTATGTGCTAAAGAACGCTTGCATGTGTCGTTCTCAGTGGACAGACATTTTTATGAAATTTTGGTAGTGTGTAGATATGAAAGATACAATAAATGTTACATGAGATAGATTAATATTATTGAAGTTCATGACCAAACCAAAGGCTAGAGAATTTTATCCCGAAAACGAGATCCGATGAATTATATCCGATCCCACAGACCTAATCGCACAGCTCAATACACGTTTTCCAACGCCGCATTTATGACACCATTTTAATTACACCTAGCACCGGACACTTGAATCAATGTAAACATTGCATGGAATGACCGTTCCCCGCTTGCCACCCTGAACAAACTCAATTGCAATTTACAAAACACGCAATTCCCGTGCACGACGAAGACCACCCATCGCTGTTCTCTGAGTCGACCAACCTCTTCACTAAGTCCAGACTTAATCCAACGAACGTCGCTTTGCGCACCATTCGCTTCCATTAAACCAAGCTTATATTCTGGTTGAAACTATTTATGCCCATTGTTGTTTGATTCCCCCAGCGGGAATAACCTACAAATTTCGGATTTCGATCTTTTCCTGAACTAAATTTATAGCTTCTGCAGGGCAGGAAGACGAAGTTGAAGCTTAAGATTCATCAGCTGCGGAAACCCACAATCACCGACTGTGATAAATCTTCACCCAGGAAGCACCATTCCTCTCGGTTTCGAGTTGACCTCGGAAATTTGACAAGGTTTTAATTTTTGCCTTCCTCCCGTTCATCGCCGGTGACTGAGTTTTAAAACCTTCGACTAGGTAACATTGTAATTATGAGTGGTGGCGAATGCGACATATTAGTGCTCCGCTTTGCCGTTGTTTTCGAACGAGGAAGACACTAATTTAAGCCCGTGTGTCGCCTTTCTCCGGGTTCCGTCACCAGGCCAGCTTCGTTCGTCGGGAGATTTGAATATCGTTTGGCGATAGCTATCTGCGGAAAGCTGCTGGTTGGGCTCGTCACCACTACTGGCTCGGTCTTTGGTTTGAAGGGTAAGATGTGAGAAATTTTTAATTAGCACTGGTGGTGAGGTTTTCTGACGGTCGGTGGAGGGTTTTCCGAAAGCCATTTATCGCTGATGGGGCGAAGAGTGCTCGTGGGGGTCGGTATTGGACCATGTCCTATGAGTAATAGACGGAAGTAATTGATGGTAGTTTTAGTTGAAAGAAATTAACATCACTAAACGGAAATGATTATATATTAAGAGATTGGAGCTTTACGATAATGGCAGTAGTAATATTGAATGTGGTGGAAAAGAACTATTCACTTATTAAGAATTTTTAACGAAACGTCATTCGTCGTTGATATAAATAAAAGAACGTAAGCAAATGTTTCATGTGAATTTTTACAACATGAAACCAAAACATACACTCTTAAAAATAATGAATTTTACTAGTGACATAATTCTTGTTGGTGACCTGTAACGATGCACAGTGGGGCAGCGAACCCAGTGGTGTGGCCAAAACCTCTAGCGCCGCGGATATGCTTCCTACAGGTTTGCAGTCTTTGAGATAGTTGTTCAGTTAAGGAAGCGCCATCTTTTGGTGTTTTTGATTAGTTCATATTTTTTCCGCATAGGTGGCGCTAGATTCTATCTTTTTAACGGAGCGTCCTAGAAGGATGGTTTTTTCGACAAAATTGTTTATTAGATCATGTTGAGAAATGTTGCTAAAGACGTCAAAGAGCTATCTTACACCCAAAAAAATATATTGGCCAACTTTTAAAAAATACCACAAAAAGTCATTTTTACTATTTTTTGGCGAACAAAGGTCTACAATATAAACTTTAAACGGTGAAATATTGTCGCAATGGTGCAACTTTTAAATCTTTAAATCTTTAAAGTTTGAAATCTTTTTTCAATTGTTTTATACACGTGATTTTATAAGTGAAGCGGTACGAAAGTCACTTTCGTCGCGATTCATCTTCATTTTTATACTTTCAAAAACATGATTATAACGCTCAGCCCACGGAAATGGTTCCTTTTGATTGAATAATTCAAAAACCTGGAAACACGTCACTCGATTCATTTTCTCCGACAACTCGGAGGATCAAACAAAAATTGTTTTTCATGATGCCAGCGGGGAATCTCACGGTAAAGGAAGGTTAATCAAAATTTGAGATATTTTCATCTTTTTACTTTTGTGAGTTAAACCACCTGTTAAAATCGTGCAATGTCACGTACCGATTAGTTGCCTATTTGAAAGGTTTAATTGTGAGATTAAATGCTATGACACAGTGCACACTGGTTCTACTATTCACACGGTTTAAAAAATCTAATCAAATTGAAATAAATAAACTTAAATATATTAAAATTATATTTTACAAAAAGCCCTGCAGTTCCCTGTTGAATAACATACTTTAAAATATCCAACCACGCTTACACTAATCTCTCCCAAAAATTTGGCTGCTACATTTTGCTATATTTTGAGTAATTGTTATTTGAAAACACCTCTATTTTACAACATTACTGTAAATATATTTGTATTCATTGAAGGTTATATCGCAAAATGTGTCTGAAATGAACCAGTTGCACCATTGCGACAATATTTCACCGTTTACAGTTTATATTGTAGACCTTTGTTCGCCAAAAAATAGTAAAAATGACTTTTTGCGGTATTTTTTAAAAGTTGGCCAATATATTTTTTTGTGTGTAAGATAGCTCTTTGACGTCTTGAGCAACATTTCTCAACATGATCTAATAAACAATTTTGTCGAAAAAACCATCCTTCTAGGACGCTCCGTTAAAAAGATAGAATCTAGCGCCACCTATGCGGAAAAAATATGAACTAATCAAAAACTCCAAAAGATGGCGCTTCCTTAACTGAACAAATTTATCAAAGACTGCAAACCTGTAGGAAGCATATCCGCGGCGCTAGAGGTTTTGGCCACACCACTGAGTTAGCTGCCCCACTGTGCGATGGTAGATCACCTCTTCGTGGTGCTTTACGGGGTATCAGATCTACCACCGAACCCATAGTCCGAATTAATTCAAACTAGGGAACATATTTGTTTTTGTAGTTAAAGGAACGTATTATAGCCCTTATTACATTTTATATCTTGTAAAAAGCGACAATACTCGGACTCATCCACCACGAGGATGAGCTTGGAATAAGGAAAACATGCACAGAAAAAAATAATTAATTTTAACAAGCACGTAAAATTTCCCCTCGTTTAATTCTAGGCCAAAGAAGGCATAGACCACGAAATTGTTTGCAATCTTTCATACAATAGGCTAGATTCATGCGTTATCTGGCTAAAATTTACATGAAATATCCCATTATTTCTAGCTTAATTCAGCATTCCCTTTATGTGCATTAGATAACGCAGAAAATTCAATGTTTCTTTTTATCTCTGTGGTTAGTCCTTATTTATGTGAATTCTCATTTTCTATTTGATGTTCTATAGTTTGAATTCGTTAGGACGAGGGTTCTGATGCATGGTCAGTATCGAAGTCATTGTTTGTTTTGTTTGCAATGAATCCGGATTGACTGATAAAGAGGCGCGCCTTTGAAGAGTGCTGTCACTGACAAATGGTTTAAATAGCGGAAACTTTCAATAAAACTCGATTCATTGACAACAAAACAAAAAAAGACAACTGCAACAACACCGAATGCCAAATCATTTCTCAATTGTGATGAAGCAACTTGACATGCACTTAACAAAGGATACGGAATATACTACAGTACAGGGTGTGGCAGAAAATAATGCGAAAATGTTCAAACTTGAGTATTGGATTAATTCGTGTAGTTAGTGACTAACTTCTGTCCAAAGTGTATTTGTTTATGTTTACTTTCAAGTACTGCATCCAAACATTCTATTTGTTTTATTGCAAATTCGTCAAAATGTTCGCGTGAAAGAAGTGATCACCAGTTTGTAGCTCGCCCAGAAGAAGCCGAAAGAGATTGCCAAGGTTGTAGGGTGCATTTGGCAACAGTTTACCGCATAAAAAAGTCCCTGCAGGATGAGCGTAAGCAGCGGAAGCCGGGAAGCGGACGTCCGCGCTTTGCACGCACGCTAAACGAGATCTAATCGGTCCGTGCAAAAATTGCTCGCAACTCGGTGCGTTCCATAAGAAAACTTGCAAAGGAAGCCAATATTTCGGAGAAATCCATGCGGAGAACCATCAAAGAAAACTTGCTTGCATCTTTCAGAGCCAGAGTGAAACGCCACTTGATTACGGACCGGATCAAGGAACTACGAGTGACTCGTTCCAAGAGATTGCTTTCCTTGTTAAAGGAGGAAAAAATGATAAACCTGTCCTCCGACGAAAAGCTTTTCAGCATCGATGCTGTGGTCAACAGCCGCACGGACCGATTCATTTTGATTGGCATGATGTTTGGCTTGGTGGCGTGCAACGGTTTGAAAATGCTGCCTGTTTTCATTGATACTGGAGTTAAAATCAATACCGAAGTGTATATCGGTATTTTAAAGGACCAAGTGTTTCCCTGGGTGAAGGCCAACTACTCCGAGGACCAAAACGTTGTCCTACAGCAGGATGGAGCGCCGTGTCACACGTCCAATCGAACTCAACAATGGTTGAACGATAACATGAAGTTTTGGCCGAAGGGTTTGTGGCCCCTAGCAGTTCAGATCTTAATCCGTTGGATTATTCGATTTGGGCATATGTTGAAGCATATGTTGAGCCTGCAAACAACACAGTGTGAAAACCCTGAAGTCAACCATAACACGTCAATGTCGGAGGACTACGTCCGAAAGGCATGCTCTGGCTTCCGACGTCGGCTCGAGGATGATATTAATAAACATTGAGGACACATTGAATAAATTTGTTTAAAAGGACTTCAAAAAGATATTTGCACCCGAAAATGTTGATATTGTTGCTACAATTAGTTGCAAATGGGATTTAAAAAAAAGAACAAAATTTCGCATTATTTTCTGCCGCACCCTGTAGAACAAATTACTGGTCGCGGGTTATGTTCCGAACAAAAAAATAATTATCCTTGTTGATGGTCGATATTTAGAGACTTAATTTCAAACATGATACAATCTTATATGCGTGTTGATTTATTATGAAATCCTAATTCAATTTTATATAATACAATCTTTCAAAAAGTCACTTAGTGTGACTTTCACAGATAAAAATGAACATGTAAAATTTTGCGAACATTAATGCACATGGAGGGAACATGGTAAATGATGTAAAATTAGGTGAGTAACTAATATTACATGACTCACTTTTATGTCAAATTAACTTTAAAGGTCCTAACTGAACTTTAAACCGTTGCGAAATGTTTGTATACTCTTGCGAAACAGTTTAACAGGTAATGTTCATTGAAGCCAACGCATAAATAGAAATAAAAGGAGGTACTGGGTCAGCTCAGGAGCAGTCATAAAAGCATTTACAAACAAAGCTTTTCACTGGTAAGGTTCACTTATCCTACACAGAAAAAAATCATTAATTTTAACAAGCGTGAAAAATTTCCCTTAGTTTAATTCTAAGCCAAAGGAGACGTAAACAACGAAACTGTTTGCAATTTTTCATGCGTGTTTGAAATCTTCTATACAAGAGGCTCGGTTCAGGCCTGGGAATGCTAGATTTGACAGAATATAATGGGATATTTCATGTAAATTCAAGCCAGATAACGCTTGAATCAAGCCCGTTGGATTAAATATTGCAAATAATTTTGTATGACCCATGAACGATTGAAAACAATTTCGTTGTTCACTTGGAATTAAACGAGGGCAAATTTTACGCGCTTGTTAAAATTAATTATTTGTTTCTGTGTATGGGTTACTTAATTGAACTTCGGAAGAGCGTATGTTGGCAAATCCTCTAACCGTTTTTTTTTTTTTTTCTAAAACTGATAAAGAACCTCTCCGATGGCGAACACTCAAGCAACGATCAAATATGGCGTTGTTTAAAATCGTGTAAAAATAATATAACTTAGTCGAACTTCAGTGACAAATGATGTACGTTTTCAAAAATCTATTTACAGTTCAACGTTGTTTAGTGTTCCATTTATGTGCATGACAATTCACTCAAATTTACGCGAGATATATTATTTCACGATATATTTGATATTGTGCAGTACGCTATTGATAATGTTATTTTTTGTTCTGTGTGCTTTTGATTCATTCTGATACTGTTCTACAGCTTGTTTATTTCTAAGAAAACTCACTCTTAGAAAAAAATTATGTCAATTTAAGTCTACTTGGATGCCAGTTTCTATCGCAAGGATCTAATCCAAACTACCGTCAGAAAAATTCAAGATGCAGTAATAAAATTTGAAAAATAAAAGAGAAACTCAATGTCGTCGGGGTAAAAATAAACTCCAACTTATCATGGAGGGTTCATTTTGTTCCTTCATCTCCAAATTTTTGTGAACATATTAAATACAATAATTCTTAACCCGGTCGTTGACCTGCGTAGAAACATATTTTGAGGATGGTAGAAGTTGTCACCATGTTCGGATTATTAAATATTATAATCATTTATTACTATGTGTATTTCTGCGTACGATTACGAATTACTGAAAAAATTAACTGTAAAACACTTTTTTTCTTTTTCTTTACCCCAATCTTTCCTCTCATGACTGCGGCTTTAAATGTCGAGCAGAGACCTAAATTTTCGCCTACTTGAGTAGAGAAACGTCCTCTTTCACCCGCTTGGAGAAACAGATGAGAATGTGAGAAGCAAGAGACTATTATGCGCTCACAGCAGTTTTCGCGAGAAAAGAAACGGCGATTCATAATTTTCGGAGAGCATGAGTTGCTGATAAATCGTTTATTTTTCAGTGAATCCTAGATGCCGATAATTATTTTTCACTTACTTTTTGTTACCTGAAAATACACTTATCTTCATGCTTGTTTCATTCTAACATTATCATTCAATAAAAAGCCAATTTTTCTTCAAGTTGTGACTTCTCGTATATGATCTAGGTAGCATATTTTGAGTATAAAATAAGAAACGAGAAAATATTGAATCCTAGAGGGTTTGAGCTGTTTAGTGGAATACTTGTAACTATAAATTAGAATAAGTTATTAGTACGAGACACTGAAGAAGTCTGCACATTGTAGACGAAATACGCGTATCTGTCGAAGATAAGCAAATGTAGTTGGAATTAAATGGAGAAAATATTTTCGTTGAATTTTGAAGAGAGATATTCTCGCATATGCAGAAGAGAGGAAAATGAATTATCGGTGAAAAAGGAGGGATGAAAATGTGACCAGTTCGCTACTCATCGACAACCAGCTTGAGAGAGAGCATGGTTTTCACCCAGCTGAGTGAGAATTTCGATTCCTGATATCAAGCATTACATTTTACGTAATGAAATATGATTTTTTATACATTTCATGTAGCATAAACAAATCGTAATTCTATCACAGTAAAGTGCAAATTTATACTTGTGACCTATCATGAAGCGTGGAACCAACTGCTTTAAAGATATGTCGGATGTAATTATAACACACACCAAAAAAAACGATCATGTAAATATAAGGCTTTGAGATTAGCAACTACATATATTATAGAAGCTATTGTAAATGTATCATTCGGAACGTGATTTTGGGTTTGACAGTATTTATTATTTTGGGTTTCAAAATAGATTATACACACAGATAAGGGAAGGTCCATGTAACGCAGTAAGGAGGGGTTGGGAAAACGTGACAATCCATACAAAAAAATTTGAAGGTCCATACAAAAAACGTGACAAGGGGGGAAGAGGGGGTTTATAAAAAGTCATTTCTTGCGTGACGTAATTTATGGACGTTCCCTAAAAAGAAACATTGAATTATATGCGTTATCTAATGCACATAAAGGAAATGCTAGATTTGTCATAAATTAATGGGATATTTCATGTGAATTGAGGTAAGATCACGCCTGCATCTAGCCTGTTGTATGGCAGATTACAAACATTGCTGTATGGTGCATGAATGATTGCGTACAACTTCGTTGTGTACGCCTGCTTTGGCTTGGAATTAAACGGGAAGACATTTTAAGGGGTTTTTAATATGATTTTTTTTCTATGCATCCAATGATGCTTACACAGAAAAAAATAATTAATTTTAACAAGCGTGTAAAATATCTCTTCGTTTATATCTATGCTAAAGGAGGCGCAAACAACGAAATTGTTTGCAACTTTTCATGTGCCATACAACAATATTGGCAATCTTTCATACAACAGGCTGGATTCAGGCGTTATCTGGCTTAAATTTACATGAAATATCCCATTATTCTCTGGCAAATCTAGCATTCCCTTTATGTGCATTAGACAACGCAGAAAATTCAATGTTTCTTTTTATCTGTGTACAAGTCAGTTATATTTATGTTTAGGAATCAACGTATTTACGGGCAACAAGGATTACGTCAATCGTAATATTCATTATTTTTAGGAGTGCATCATATGGTGTGATTGAGTATCGTTGGAGTCTTGTGATACGTGCAATATCTTTTGGGTTTGGTTTGGGCAATTGACTTTTGGGTCCTTAACATGAGTTGCTCGAGACTGAAAAATAAAGGATTGCTACGTGGAGGAGCTGACAAAATTAGGGCATTACTGTTTTTTACTAATTTTGCACTAAAATAGATAAATAAGCGTCTCTGCTTTCAGTTTTGTGTAGTCTATAGAGTTGATGTGACGTCGCTGGCAAAGAAATGTTGCTTTCAACAGTACACCAGCTATTTATTACAATATTTATTTCCGTAATTACTTTTACACAAGCGTGCACGTTTTTTTTTCAGGTGTGAACAAAAACGATTAGGACGAATAATGGGGTAAACTATAACTGCTTATAAGGTTCATGCTTGAATTTCCTGGCTTATATGTATAAAAAGATGGGGAACGTCTATAAATATCCCCACTGCTTGAATTTGTTTTAGATATTTTCATATGCCTATCTTGAACTCTGACGGGTTAATACAATGAAGATTGAATATTTTTCACTTCTTACTGATAAACCAGTCTAATATTCTTATACGCTCTTTTAAGAAATCCCTGCAATATTCATCTTTTCCATCAATTTTCAAGATGTATAATCTATCTTGAAAAATGATGGAATAGATGAATATTTAGAATAACAATTACGCAATTATTAATTTGATGAGGAACTGACAACATCTAATGAACACTATATTTTAAATTGAACTTTCAGATCATATATATGATGAAGATGGGTCATTTTATATACTGTTTAAGTTATTCTTTATTCTATTCCATTACATATTATTTATCAATATCTTGTTTATATATCTGAGTTATGATTTGAGCATCATCTGTTGGTTATCTGTATAATAACTGTTGATCAAACTATGGCGGCCAATCATGCTTATGCCCGTCCTAGGACAGGTATTTTCCTTCTGTATTTTGTCATACATTTGCTTGATTTATGAAACTTTGCTGTGGCCGGTAGGCTCGTAATAGTTTAATTTTAAACGTTCTGTTGTGTCACCATTCTTTTTTTTTTTTTTCCTAAAATGCACGATCATTGGTAGATGGTATCAACTTAAAACAAAAATTCCAAGCCAAAATTACTATATCCTCTTATGACTCTCATATCCCCCCATCCCCCATGTCTACATAAACTGCGCACATTTCTGGGCATCACTTTCGCAAATTAAAGCTTCCCTCAACTTGTTTCCGTCATGTATTCATCATAATGAAGCTGCTCGGGTTCAAACAGACCAACCTGCACCGAGCTCAGAGACAGCTAGTGAGCTCGTTGGCAGCTTCTTCTTCATCTTCGCCACCATCATCTTAGCAACATGCCATCTTTACCTTTGACGCGAAAATTAAAGCCTCCTCTCTGCCAGTGGTGGAGAAATTCCTCACTCGACGTTTCGCAAAAGTCATACCAAAACTGTATTTTCAGCCTGCTATTCATGTCAACCAAAAAAAAAAAACTCGAGCCACTTAACCAGCCAGCGACCGCCCCCGCCGCCCCCGGAGCCATGCCACCGTCGTTGTTGTCACTCATATCAGCACGAGTTCCTTCCTGATATCCAACTGCGCGCATTTCTCCTGCAACTCTGGAGCGGGTGGCCAAACAGGGTCGTGCTTCACGTTGAGGTTTCGGGGAAATGGCTTTCAGCCAAAACCTGTTATTAACAAAAGAAGGCGTGCAGATTCGGACGATGATGAATATCTGTTCGAGAGGAGTGGAGTTTGGGTATTTTTTTTTCGCTTGGGGGAGTTTGCTTTGTTACAACAGTTTTTAAAGTTAACTAAGTTTATATTTTCGATCACACTCGATTGATTATGGAGAAACAAGTTCCGACCGAAGCTGCACCGGGTCCTGGTTTCGAGTTTCCAGTTCGCAACCTCGGACAGGTATGGATTCGCTTTCATCGATCATGCCCTAGGGAAAACAAACCATAAGCCTCTTATCAAACGCATCTCTAGCGGGACCGGTATGGTGCAATGTTCCATCATCCAGCGCAGGTTCACTGAACTCCGAATCGAATAGCTGGGGCCCGGACAGATATGAATGTGACACTATCACTCATATGTTTCCTCGGTGCCACGGGATGACCGAGGAACTGCGCGCCGATCGAGAGAAGAAAAAAGGTGGAAAGTAAGCAACAACAAAAACGAACTCGAATTGTGACAACAGGCACAAGCAACTTTAGCATATAAATTGATAAACGACGCCCGGTCTGAGTCGTATGGATGCAGCAGCATCACCTTTCGGAAACCAAGAGAACAGGAAGTAGGTCATCGCCATCCGATATCCCCGGAGGGGCTTTCGCTGGTGACTTTAAGCAGCTGAGCAGACAGCCGCCGAATGTGACAAGGTGAAGCAATGAGAGGGATTGTGAACGCGGGTTCACACTTTCTCATTGCCAGTGCGGTGCTGTAGGGATTTTTGAACATTCTGGATCAACTAACTTGAATTTGCCCTCATCGACCTCGACGAATCGTTATACCTCGCAACATAATGTTACAAACATGCAATCAAGTTATTGGCTGCAACGCATTTAAAATGATTCACTTTCACTTTCTCAATCTCAATCTTCCAGACAGATATCGGCGCACACAGGCCGCCATCAATGCTTATCAACATTAACCCGTCCTCCTCTATGTATGTGTGTTTGTGCGTGGATGTCGATAATCTGATCCCCGTAGACATCGTCAACGTTGGCGGCTCTGATATTTATGTGCACTCTTCACATTAGATTGCAACCCTGCTGTGCACCTTCTCATCACTGCACTGCACACATTCGACGACACGCAATCCCCGTTGGTGTTACGAATTATCGTGCTATAATTATTACGGTTTTCTACTTAATGATCTTACAGAAGACTGCATCATCTGACATCAGGTGCATGGATTAAGGATCAGTTTTGAAAATTTTCCAAAGCCACCATGAGTCAGCAGTTAAAGTGACATAATGCAAGCAGCTTTCTCACCTATCTTCGGCTGCTAATGGCCAGACATCCAATGGAAATTTTCGCTTATCATGTTTGATCCCACCGCCTTAGGGCAGAGACCATATTTTTATTTTACGAGCGCATCTCCTCGTAAGGCGTTACATGATTACGGCAGTCCAACCATCGTCCAACGGCCAACGGCAAACGGCAATAACAAATTTAATTTGCCTTCATATTTATTGGAACTGGATACGGCCACCCTCCTGGTCACAACATGACAAGGAATATTTGGAACTGGTTAGCGATTACAATTTAGGTTGTGGTGAGATGATCGATGAACTTATATGCATATTTATTTAAAAAAAAAACACTGGTCCATTCATGATAGACATAAGGTTACAGGGTGCGGCAGAAAATAATGTGAAAATGTTCAAACTTGAGTATTGGGTTAATTCGTGTAGCTAGTGACAAATTTCTGTCGAAAGTGTATTTGTTTATGTTTACTTGCAAGTGCTGCATCCAAACATTCAGTTTGTTTTATTGCAAATTCGTCAAAATGTTCGCGAAAGAAGTGATCACCACTTTGTTGCTCGCCTAGAACACGCCGGAAGAGATTGTTGCCAAGGTGGTAGGGTGCCATTTGGCAACAGTTTACCGCATAAAAAGTCCCTGCAGGATGGTCCTAAGCAGCGGAAGCCAGGAAACGGACGTCCGCGCTTTGCACGCACGCCGAACGTGATCAAATCGGTCCGTGCAAAATTGCTCACAACCCGGTGCGTTCCATAAGAAAACTTGCAAAGGAAGCGAATATTTCGGAGAAATCCATGCGGAGAATCATCAAAGAAGACCTGCATGCATCTTCCAGAGCCAAAGTAAAACGCCACTTGATTACGGAACGGGTCAAGGAACGACGAGTGACTCGTTCCAAGAGATTGCTTTCCTTGTTGAAGAAGGAAAAAATGATAATCCTGTTCTCCGACGAAATGCTTTTCAGCATCGATGCTTTGGCCAACAGCCGCACGGACCGGTTCAATTCACCGCAGAAAATGGAGAACGTTCCGGAACAAGTGAAATTCAACTTCAAACCAAACATCCTGGCTGGTGTCATGATGTTTGGCTTGGTGGCGTCCAACGGTTTGAAAATGCCGCCTGTTTTCATTGGTGCTGGAGTTAAAATCAATACCGAAGTATATATCGGTATTTTAAAGGACCAAGTGCTTTTCTGGGTGAAGGCCAACTTCTCCGAGGACCAAAACGTTGCCCTACAGAGCGCCGCACAGTGATTCCATTCCATACAAAAGGCAGAAAAAGTCTAAAAATGGAATTTCCATAGCTAAGTTATGTGTTTCCAAGTAATTTTGTGCCGTTGATCTCAAATATGTTATCTAAATTGTCGTATTAGGCCACACTTCTGAGATATGGCCATTTTAAGGCCTCCTGGAGTATCCGGATATCCGATGAAATGGTAAATCCATTAGTTTCGTCCTAAAACATTACGGTTCTTTTTAAAACCGTTTGTACGTAAATGTAAGAAGCAAAGCGATGTGGAGAACAATGTGCAGCTCTATTTGACGTGTTATGGTCTTCCGGAAGTTCCGGAACACTCTGAAACCAAATAAGATAATTCAGCAATTCGAATCCAAAAAGGTGAAGTGGATCTTAGACTTCTGCAAAAATAGGAAGGTTTGTCCCTTTTCGAAGAATATATGACTCGAAATTTTCATTTTGTCATTAGGGTGTTCCATTTTAAAATAGGGTGGTCCAAATAACGGTATTAAGAAAATATATATTTTTCAAAGAATTATAACTTTTGACAGATTTTCATTTTTGACGTAGGACTACGTCTTTCATTTCTATACTGGGGCGCCGTTCTAAAATTTCTGAAATCGACCGCGTTACGGATCATTTTGGATATTTTGAGCGATTATAACTAAGTCATTGCATAACTGATTTTCATATCGTTTGCACCAATCGATTGGAAATAATTCTACGTATCAGTTTTAGTAATCAAGTTAATTGATTTTTAACATTAACTTATTAAAAATAACGTAAATGTAAGGTGATGTCTTATAATTTCGATTCGCAGAGTAAATTAACCAAATTTCCTAGCACAGTTTTCAAATCTAAGCAAGAGACGTCTCCCATCGTCTTCTTCTTCTTATTCTTTGTTCTAGAGAGGTAGATTCTGTTTCACGCTAGTGTTTGGCGAAACATCTGATTCCCCTCCCCTTTTAATGAATTTGATTCACATTGCTTGAGTTGATACCCCCTTTTGTTCATGCAATGGTACCCGATGCCATGATAAAACGCACATTTCCGAACAAATGCCTCATTCGTTCGGCAGCATTGGAGCTGAGCGGATCTCCCGGTGGGAGGTAAAGCTGGGCAGCACCCAGCACCCAGCAGCCCAGCATTGGTAGCAGTAATGTCCACCTGGTCGTGGCAGCAGCAGCTGGCGGTCGGTACCTAGCAGGTCGCGACTTTGTCTTTTAAATTTATCACTTATTTGTACAGGCTCAATCGAATCAACTTTACAGAGCCAAGTTTTCATGTTTTTTTATACATCATTTATCTTAAAACTAAAGTTGGGGGGATAAAACCGATTACTCGCGGCCGTCTCGAGGTTAATAGGAATTACAAATTACGGATGGGAAAGAGGGTGGAAATTTAAAGTTTGGTCACATAACACATTAAATTTAAATTCTAAATTATTGAAACACATAACTATACAACTTATGGATTTCTTTTGACTTGAACATTTTTTGAAAAAGAAAAAAAAAACACATACACAGAAAAAAACTTAAACTAAACATACAGGTTAAACTAACTACAATCTAAAGCTAATGTTAGTCAAAAACACATAAATGAGTTTCATGTACTCCAAATCACGTACAGACGAAATATTTCGAATTGGCACATTGGGTTGTCTACCTCGAGCCCGAAGGGAATCATAGAGCCCCGATCTGACTCCACGATGTTCAGCACAAGACCAAATAACGTGATCTGCGTCCTGATAGCCTTGTCCACATTCACAGAGATTGCTGTCGCTCAGCCCAACCCGGTATAAATGAGCGTACAAATAATAATGATTGGACATGAGGCGAGATATGACACGAATGAGGTCTCGACTCACATCCATCCCCTAAACCAAGTGGTCGTGACTTAAAAAGCAGCTGATGATGGCAGTACATACAGTGGATTCCTGTCAAATATTCAGGCCATACATACAAATTTCAATCGCGTTCCCCGACAATTGATGGAAACCCGCCCTTTTCAGGGCGAACAAAATACAAATTTGCCAAATTAAAGAGTTTGTTTTATTAATATCTTATGAGCTAATCAAGTAATGAAAATAGCATTACAACGCACCGTCTCAACATGGCGTAACTTGAAGAGCCCAGATAAAATGGCCGAGCCGCGTCTATTTATATGTAAATCCTGATTTTCTCTGTTCTGATAATTTCTTAGGGTGGTTTCCTACCAATTATTCAGGCCATCCTGCTACTTGAGAAGACCGAGAAGCAAATTTGATCGCGTACCATGTTCCCCGACAATTAATACAACCCGTTCGTTTCAGGGCGACCAAAACAATATGCAAATCGACATTTTCACTACATGGCGTTACTTCAACATGGTGTTACTTCAAGAGCCCGGAGAAAATTCAGGCCATCTTGCTACTTAGCACATTTCGAACGTGTACCATGTTGCCCCGCTACAATTAAATAAAAACCCGTCCTTTTCAGGGCGAACAAAACAATGTTACCAGTTAAAGAGTTTGTTAAAATATTATTTTATCATAAGATAATCGACATTTTCATTACAACGCATGGTTGTAATGTTACTTCGCGTTACTTCAAGAGCGGATAAAGTGGCCGAAGCTGATGCTGCTTATCTATATGTAAATCCCGATTTTCTCTGTTCTGACAATTTCACAGGGTGATTACCTGCCAATCATTCAGGCCATCCTGCTACTTGAGAAGACCGAGAAGCCAATTTGATCCCTATGTCCCCCCCGATAATTAATACAACCTGGTCTTTCTGGGCGACCAAACCAATTTTCCCAATAAAAGAGTTTGTTAAATTAATAGTTTAATTAATAATAACAATAATTCTTATTATTATATGAATATTTAATAAAATTATATACATATTAATTATCATATATACATATAAATTGTTTTCATATTCATTTCGATATGAATCACCAGTAGAAGAAATGAGCGGGAAATGAAGAATATCACACTCGAGCCAAAATACCACATCACGTGATATGTGGAGCGTATTAACCAATCAGCAAACAGATCGATAACGTCGGGGACATTTGTGAAGCTAATATATCAGTAATGGACACTGAAGTTCTGCTGGTTGTGGTGTACATTTCACCAGGAACAACTACCAAGAATTTAAAAATTGTTCTTGATTCGCATGTTGTTCAGGTATGAAGCGCAAGATACGCCAGTTGTGTTGACCGGAGACTTTAACATTGACGTTTCCAAAAATGAAAACATAGATTTTCTATACATTAATTGTTATGTTATTTATTCTCCGTGCGAGGAGTAACGATTATGATGTAGAAGGAGATGTTCGCTCATCACCATGAGGCACCAAGAGTGAACATTAATGTTTTTGACTAGAATGAAAGATGTGAAGAGAAAGTGTTGAAAGTTCCGTCAGAGTACGGCAGTTAGGAAATCTAACAGATGTATTGAAAAATGAGCGAAAGGGCATGTATCACAATGGTACTCGAACCATGGACGTCAATCTTTGCCTAACATCCCACTGCGGGGTAGGTTGTAGCAACGGAACAAGTCCGCCATTTCAACAGGCAAAAATTGACGCATGGAAAGACGCGCATGTACCACTGTGGCTTGTATATTTATTCTAGCGATCTATTGTGTGCACTCTGTTTATTGATGCGCTCATGGAGAGAAACTCTCTCTTTTTGGGTTTGTTTTGATTCGCACTCGACTGACGATCATTAAAGTTAGATTTCCTACCTGCCGTACTCTGACGGAACTTTCAACACTTTCTCTTCACATCTTTTATTCTAGTCAAAAACATTAATGTTCACTCTTGGTGCCTCATGGTGATGAGCGAACATCTCCTTCTACATAATAGATTTTCTAGATTTTATGCAAAAACATTTAAAATTTACTTCAGCAAACCTTCGGAATGAAGCAACCACACTTGGTGGTTCTTGTATAGATTTAACCAGGAGGTGAGTAACTCTGCCACGTTGGGTTTGTGTTGATCGTGTACGAATGTGTTTCTGGGGTGGCAGAAGGTGTTTTTGTGTTTTCACAAACTACAATCGAAAATTTATGCTTATTGGCAACCATGCACGAGTCAGACGTTTAATCATGCTGACATATGCATCGTCTGAATTACATTTGTGTAAGCGAGGAAACAAAAACAAACAATCGATTCGTGTAAGTGGTGCCAGATGTTAATTTATCTTTCATGTGGTGGCGAGTGTGTTTTGAAGTGTGGCGGATTGTGTTTTTAGGGTGGTAACACAAGGTGGTCGAGTGACTTACCCCTGGATTTAACGTTTGTTAAAAATATCGGCGTAGAGTGCAGAGGTTATTGTTCATATTTTTCGTATCATAGACCTATGTTGTCTGTACTCGCATTCGAAGCACCCGAACCATTAAATCAACAGGTAGCCGATATTGTGGAACATGAACTGGAATGACAACATCGACCCATTCGACAACCAACCATCACCTAGCACTGGACCATTGTCTGTACTAATTGGACCATAAACAACAAACGACAAAATACCAAACGGCTCTTTTCAGGGCCACTTAGGAGTTATAAAGAGTTGAAGATTTTCATACACAGTATTAACGCTCCTAAAACACCTAAAGACTAATATTATATGCTTTTCTTCCATGGAACAAAACCAACAACAACGACCACCCATTCTACTGTCTACCAAATCATCATCTGGTACTCGACAATTACCGGATCACTCCATGAACAACGAATAACTGAATACCAAATGGCCCTTTAGGGCCACTTCAAGAGTTATAAAGAGTTGACTATATTAATTTTCGTGGAAAACTGAATCTGATAACATGTGGTTTGATGAGTCTTTAGACTGAACAAAATATAGTGGATATTTATTAATTGTATTACAATTCCTCCACATCAACAAGCAGTCCTACGTCGACTTTGCAGATATGTCACTGACATATCTCACCTTTTCGTTTTTTTATAATGAAAGTTTATAAAAAAAATGAGTTAATTATTGAAATGTCCAGTTCTAATTGTTTTAATGTTGACTACAAGTTTCATGTAAAATTCAATTAAGGAAATTCAGAAGATTTAACGTTAAATCATTTTAATGATTGTTATGATTTATCCCAATATGTGTGTTCATTTTTTATAATTTTTTATTTTACAAAAAAACGGTAGACAGATCGCTTGAAAAAGATCCGAGGCCCGGAGTACCGAGTGATATATACCGTTCGACTCATCTAGTCAAGATTGTATTTTTTGGGTTCTAATTATCAACTTCTGGAAGATTGAGGAATCCAACTTGAAAAAAGAAGAAGACACCAAGTGGTGATAAATCTGACAGCTCCCATGTTAAAGTATAGGACGAAACTTTTAAAATGCTTCTAGAAAATTCAAATGAAATTCTAATTAAAAGCGGTTTGTTGAATGATGTAAGAAAAATCCAAAACTTCTCAAAAAAGACATTTTCAGCAAAATAAAAATAAAATTTATATAATGCCCTTATTGTGCTGTTTTGATTTTTCTTACATCATACAACAAACCGCTTTTGGGCTACAAATGGTGAGTTGACAATTTGGCAGGAGGGTGCGACCGACCTCTGGTCCTCACAAGTTCCTACCTCACGCCTCCACGAGTCATATGATCACAAAAGACTGCCAGCTGAAACATGGAGACGCTGGTTGGCGTAGCCTGGGCAATGTTGTCAATCCGACAATAGCGAAGTGAGGGGGTGCGACCGGTAAATCATGTCATAATTTTCCCTTCTCATATCTTTCAGGTCTACCAGGTCGTCAGGTATTGTAAAATAATTTAAAATTTAAAATTATTTTTCTTTCTCATGGCTGTCATACATTGTCTAAATTTTCTGGTTCATAATGGATGCGGAAGTTTGTCTACAATTGCAACAAAACAGCAGTCGGCACAGATGTAATTTTCAGTTCATATTATAAAATCCCTCGACTAATATATTATCTTATAGGACATTGTTTATTCATAACCAATATCAATCTATCTTTATCACCATCATTATCATTTTTATCATTACTGGTGTTTTTGGGATTTATATTTTAACATTTTTTTTTTAATAATTTCTCCTAATAGGTTATATATAACTTTAAATTAATATGTCTTATATGTCCAATTATCATTATGATCTAGAAGTATCTAGTTGAACAAAAGAAGCTGCGACGGAATCTATGGTAGGCTTTTGCACTTATTACCTAATGTATTTTTAAATTTGTTTGCAAATGGACCTTTTTCCAAATCTGAGCTGTTTGCCATTCGGATAGTGTCTGATGTGTCTGTATCATAACTCACAATATCATTATGTTTGATGAAATTGTTTTATTGATTTTACATCTTAGATGATTTAAAAATTTCTTGTTGTTTTTTGTTGTTGTTGTTTGTTGCTTTTTCCATTTGATCTTTCAACTCTCTTACACAGGAGCAATATTTATATAGCCAGCAAAAATAAAAGCGTATTGCTGTTATAAAATCAACATCAAGCAGCAAATAGTGACCATGGCAACAGTAAATTAAAATGTATATATGTTAGTTCTGTATAATTTAACAATCATTTTCAGGATACCTCAAAATCAAGATTTTGGTGAAATGCTGCTATCGCTGAAAACAAACAAAGACGTGCATCAAGCGTGAAACCACGGAACTCTACACTTTAACACTTTACAACATTTCTTGCATTTCAGGATCCACCAAATGGAGATCATAAATAATAGATACCGAGTTACTGCAGTATTTTTCATTTACATAAATACATACACTATCATATAAATATTTCATGGGAATGGGAGGGACCATCAGGGCACCCGATTGAAGCACTCTGGATGGGGAGAGTGGAAATGCCAACTCCCCATTGTTAACAGTTTGTGAATAGAGGGCGGGCTCTTCTCCCCGCCCATTGGGGCATCCTCATGTTAGATAGCTTGCTCTTTTGACCAATTGTCCAATCTTGTTGTTGGAAGGAGATTCTTTATATCCCTGTGGATACGTATAAGTGATGTTGCCTATCGATCTACCCAACCCCTTTTTGGCCCTTCATACAATGGCATGATTAGGATAATCAGTGGTTATTAAAGCTTGATCAAGTCTAACAGCGAGGAGAGCTCACTGCTGTCGGACTTAGTTTCCGTGCTACAATGGGTGGTAGTACATATCATACATCACATCATACATCATACAACAAACCGCTTTAAATTAGAATTTCATTTTAATTTTCCAGAAGCATTTTAAAAGTTTCGTCCTATACTTTAACATGGGAGCTGTCAGATTGATCACCACTCGGTGTCTTCTTCTTTTTTCAAGTTGGATTCCTCAATAAACAATAACAAAACTACATCCGCATGCTTTCTACGGCGCAGCAAACATGGTGAAATTAATTTAACGTATTAATCGTAAACTGGAATTTATCAGTTTGAAAATTTGAAGTGGCAGTGCATCTTTCCAAGGAGTCAGGATGCAGTATCGTTTTTCTTTAAAAACCCCGGACATTGCATAAGCAATCGGTTTTCTAAGCAATATATCTTTTCGACAGTCTTCAAAAGATAGATCGAAAGTCTTCAAATATTCCGCATATTCCGGATGATTCGGAGGACCATGCAGTATCTAGTCGAAATCACGAATTGGTTACTACAATGAATTCGTTCACACATTTCATATAAATTTATTTGAAAATAAACACTTGAATTTATACACCTTTCGTAAGATCTGACCATTTTAACACTTTCCTGTGAGTACTAGGAATAAGAACCCAGATGTAGTCATGATGGTCCTGGAAACTTGATATCAACGCTATTGCACTTATTTTTGAGTTCTCATGTTATTTGATGTGTCACATGATGGGTTTTGATCCAAATCTGAAACTGGCCACTTTCCCGGGAGTAGCCGGAACTTCAACACGGATAAGGTCAATGTAGTTCTGGACATTTGATATCATGACCATAGGATTTATTTTTCAATTCTCATGTAATTTGAGGTGCCGCATGATGAGTTTTGATTTTAGGCCGAATTAGAATTGGCCGCTTCTCCGGGGGACTTTCCGGAACTAGTAAACCGTTTTCAGAAATTCAAAGGCAACATATAGGGCTACAGTACCTTTCATTTGGTGGTTGTTTCATTCAAATCGGTTCAGTATTTACTTGGGAAACTGAATTAGAAGTTTCGAAACACACATACAATACCTACGCACATACACACACAGACATTCAGTTCATTGAGTTGAGTTCGTTGTATATAACAGTTGGTCTTCCAGGCTTTGGGTTAAAAGTCGGATTTCCAAGATTTAACTTCCTTGTAAGAGAGGGTAAGACGACCGTAGTAACTTATTATGAGATCTATGTATTTACCAATTTCAAGGATTTCCTAGACATTCTAGAATTCTGGCCTCCCAGAACCGTATTTGCGCAAGTTTGCGCAAGATGATACCCAAATTTTTGGAAAGCTGGTAAAAAAATCTTTAAAATAAGCCTATTGTGGTGTATGTGCGCATGTGTGCTCACATTTGGAAACTTAGTTGAAGTTTTTTTTCCGATTCTCCATACATTTTATATGGGAGTTATAAACCACGACCTTGTAGGACCCATACTTTGGAAAATTGTAGAGAGCACATTGTTCATTCAATCTCCATAAAATTTTGGAAAAAGAAACTTCAAATAGTGTGCAAAATTAGAAAAATATATTCATTGTAAAATGAGGAAGTTGTTTTTTCGACTTTTTTCCGCCTTGGAATCACTGTGCGCCGTGTCACACGTCCAATCGAACCCAATAATGGTTGAACGATAACATGAAGTTTTGGCCGAAGGATTTGTGGCCCCCTAGCAGTCCAGATCTTAATCCGTTGGATTATTCGATCTGGGCATATGTTGAAGCACGAACCTGCAAAACGTCACACCCTAGTGTGAAAACCCTGCAGTCAACCATAACCAGTCAATGTCGGAGAACTACGTCCGAAAGGCATGCTCTGGCTTCCGGCGTCGGCTCGAGGATGTTATTTATAAAAATGCAAGACACATTGAATAAATGTGTTTAAAAGGACTTTATAAAGATCAGGATTCCGAAGGACGCATCTTTTTTGCAACAACAGTTGGAAACCTTTGCTGAATGGTGTCGAATCAACCGAATGTCTCTGAACGTGTCCAAATGTTCGGTAATTTCCTTTGGCCGCAGGCGCTCCCTCTTCCAATTTGACTATGGCTTGGCAGGTGTACGAATGCGACGTGATACTACGATAAAGGACTTGGGAATCCTCATCGACTCTAAATTAACCTTCAAGGACCTCGTTGGGTACGTTCTTCTTGTTCCGCTTTGACAAAAAGTTCAAGGATGTTTATTGCCTGAAGGCTATATACTCCGAAATTGTATGCCCTATCCTTGAATACTCGTCCGTCGTATGGTCCCCATATTAGCAGAACGAAACTCAACGCATAGAAGCCATTAATCGGAAATTCATCCGATTCGCCCTTCGTCACCTCAGATGGAGGGATCCAATGAATTTGCCAAGTTATACTAGCCGCTGCAAGCTCATTCACTTGGAAACACTCGAGTCGAGACGCAACATGTCAAAGGCATGCTTCATCGGAGATATTCTTCAAAGCAACATTGATTGTGCATCGCTACTGAGCCTGCTGGATATAAAAATTCGTCGCCGAAACTTCCGAACACATCTGTTTCTAAGCTGTCCTCCTGCACGAACAAATTATGGCTTCAATGAACCTATGCGATGCATGTCCCGTGTTTTTAACAGGTGTCACCATGTGTTTGATTTTAGTGTGTCACGAGAAACGAACAAATGTGCTTTGAGGCGTTTTTTATGTTAGTCACTGTTTGTTCAGAATATTGTGTGTGTATGTTAGTTTTTAGTTAAACACGATTGTCATTGGGTTGGGTATTTCATCTGTTGACGAATAAACAATAAACAATAACTGCACTCAAAAATATTGATATTATTGCTTGAATTAGTTGAAAATGGGATTTGGAAGAAATAGAACAAATTTTCGCATTTTTTTCTGCCGCACCCTGTATTATCCAATGTTTTTTGTTGTGGCGCATCTAGTGCGCTGTATAGCACATCTGATTTTCTCCACAGCTCCACTAGATGCGACACTTTGCTGCTATATGGAGAAGCTGTAAAATTGATTTGCACGAGTGATTTTTTCAGGTTTTGAACTGCAACGAGAATATTTTTCAAATTACAGGAAAAATGTAGGTGATTGTAAACGGAAGTGTTTGTTGTTTCAACAGTTTTCGTTTGTTTGTTCCAAACAGCAATTCAGTTTAAATCATACTAAAATTTGTCTGAAACAAGCCATATAAGCGTTGGTAGAATCAAGCAACAAATCTGTTTGTTTTCGTAGCTGCCATAACGAACGTACACGATCAAGTAAAATTGATCAAAATCGTAACTATATCGACCTTATCGGATGAAACACGATCGAATCGGATGAAATCGAGAATAATCAAAAAAAGCAGACATTATTTCGCCATATTTAGATTATTGAGAGTTATTGTGAAGAATTAAAAGAATCATGGATAAATCAAACTTATCCACTATGAATGGATGAGTGTCGCACCCCTAGGTGACAACACATAAAAAAGAAAATTTTCAATATTGAAAGGGTGCACCGTTTATAATTCGCACACACACTCAAATTGCTCTAAATTTTGATCCGTTGGGTAAAATTAATTTTAATTTTACGTACACATAAAGGGTGTATTCGATAAAAATGGCACACACATATATACTCATCAAAATTAAACTGATTATCGGATTTTCTTGAAATTTTCAGGGAATGAAGAACTACTAATGAGTTTTGATTAACAACATTTGTTTTATTCAATTTCGTCTCCCATCCCGAATGCCTGCACCTTCCTTTTCACTCCACCCATCAAATTTTGTACAACCGATTTTCCCATTGTTTTTGTTGTTTTTACCCAAATTTTCTTCAATTCTAGCTCTGTTTTTATAGTTTTGGGATGTTTGCGAAGTTCCGTTTTCATAATTGCCCAGGATTTTTCAATTGGACGAAGTTCCGGTGAATTTGGTGGGTTCATATCCTTTGGCACAAAATTGACTCCGTTGGCTCGGTATCACTCCAATACGTTTCGAGCGTAGTGGCAGGATGCTAGATCAGGCCAAAACAGAGTTGATCCTTTGTGCTTCTTAAGGCACTCTTCCGTGTAAATCGCACCGTTTATTGTTCCGGAAGTGATGAAGGGAGCACTTATTTCACCACATCCGCGAATCGCCTGCCAGATTAGAAACTTCTTTGCAAATTTCGATAGTTTCTTCTTTCGAACATCCTCCGGAACATCGAACTTCGACTTGGCAACGAAATATTCTTGCCCAGGAAGTTGACGGAAGTCGGCCTTGACTTATGTTTCGTCATCCATCACGATGCAACCGGATTTGGTGAGCAGCTTCGTGTAAAGTTTCCGGGCGCGGGTTTTCGCAGTGATGTTTTGTTTTTCATTCCGGTTTGGGGCTTTTTGCACTTTGTAAACATGTAACCCAACACGCTTCATGGTTTTCTGCACAAAACCGACTGACACCTTAGACTTTTTAGCGACATCTCGAATTGACATGTTTGGACGGTTCTTGAATTGTTGTACGACTTTCCTGGCCATTTTACTGTCCATTGGACCACTTTTACGACCACTCCCTTCCTTCCTTTGGACACTCAGACGCTCCTTGAAGGTTCTTATTACACGAGACACAGTTGTATTTGCAATTCCAAGCCTTTTAGCAATCCACCGGTGGGACGCCCCTGGATTTTGATTGTGAGTGCACAAAATTTTCTCACGGACAACTTCTTGTGTCGATGACATGACTGGAACTACTGAATGTATAATTATGAAACTTGGCAGATGTTAATAATACACTATGGATAAGATCTACTCAAACTTCTAGGATTTTTACTAATACTAATACTAATACTAATGGAATACTTTTTTAAATTTTAACCTGTTAGAATCCATTAAGATTCTTTTTAGACGAACTAATCTTACTTCAAAAGCCAGCAGAATGGGTTCAAACGCATCTTTTGTATCAGTATGACTTGCTACAGGAATATATTTATACATGGGATGGTTAACTATATAGGTAAGACGGACAGCCCTAACATTTATCTGTTGAATTTCATGTTTGTGCTGATTATTATGATAATGATGGAAAATAAAGTTGAATATTAAAGTAACACCATGTTGTTGCTGCAATCCAAGAAATGTGTTAAATTTTCTCTCACCACCCGTTCTTATATTGTCAGACAATCTTCTCTTTTCAGTGAGCGAGAAATGACGCTATAACCATAACTTGCAATGCCAGATGATCCAATCGACTATTCTGTGCTTACGCCGTCGCACTTTTTAATCGGTCGTTCTGGTGTAGCCTTACCGGAACCGTCTTATGAAGATGACAATGCCGAACGGGTGAAGAAGTGGCAACATATTCAACAAATGCAACAAATGGTGGATACAGTCAAACATTCACGGTCAATGGTTTGTTCATACTGCCAACTCTGAAGTGAAGAAGTTGGCACCGTCATGCTCTTCGTGTCCACCAATCCGGCATTTACAAAATTCTCTCCCGTTTGGAGAGCGTCAAATGGAACCCTGTTTTCGTTCACCGACCGTAAATGGCAGCACAAGCTAAAGAGGAAGACTTTCATTACAATTTCGTTTCAATTTCATTTCAATTTCATTTCAATTTCATTTCAATTTCATTTCAATTTCATTTCAATTTCATTTCAATTTCATTTCAATTTCATTTCAATTTCATTTCAATTTCATTTCAATTTCATTTCAATTTCATTTTAATTTCATTTCAATTTCATTTCAATTTCATTTCAATTTCATTTCAATTTCATTTCAATTTCATTTCAATTTCATTTCAATTTCATTTCAATTTCATTTCAATTTCATTTCAATTTCATTTCAATTTCATTTCAATTTCATTTCAATTTCATTTCAATTTCATTTCAATTTCATTTCAATTTCATTTCAATTTCATTTCAATTTCATTTCAATTTATTTCAATTTCATTTCAATTTCATTTCAATTTCATTTCAATTTCATTTTCAATTTCATTTCAATTTCATTTCAATTTCATTTCATTTCATTTCAATTTCATTTCAATTTCATTTCAATTTCATTTCAATTTCATTTCAATTTCATTTCAATTTCATTTCAATTTCATTTCAATTTCATTTCAATTTCATTTCAATTTCATTTCAATTTCATTTCAATTTCATTTCAATTTCATTTCAATTTCATTTCAATTTCATTTCAATTTCATTTCAATTTCATTTCAATTTCATTTCAATTTCATTTCAATTTTCATTTCAATTTCATTTCAATTTCATTTCAATTTCATTTCAATTTCATTTCAATTTCATTTCAATTTCATTTCAATTTCATTTTCAATTTCATTTCAATTTCATTTCAATTTCATTTCAATTTCATTTCAATTTCATTTCAATTTCATTTCAATTTCATTTCAATTTCATTTCAATTTCATTTCAATTTCATTTTCAATTTCATTTCAATTTCATTTCATTCATTTCAATTTCATTTCAATTTCATTTCAATTTCATTTCAATTTCATTTCAATTTCATTTCAATTTCATTTCAATTTCATTTCAATTTCATTTCAATTTCATTTCAATTTCATTTCAATTTCATTTCAATTTCATTTCAATTTCATTTCAATTTCATTTCAATTTCATTTCAATTTCATTTCAATTTCATTTCAATTTCATTTCAATTTCATTTCAATTTCATTTCAATTTCATTTCAATTTCATTTCAATTTCATTTCAATTTCATTTCAATTTCATTTCAATTTCATTTCAATTTCATTTCAATTTCATTTCAATTTCATTTCAATTTCAATAAATTGTCGTCTTCTGTTATAATAAGAATAGTTCCATGTCTTGCCAAAGAGATGCCACTGCAGTTTATCTTGCCCTACGCTCAATTTCAAACTACTTATTCAATTTCCCAGCCTGCCGAACGCTATCGGACCCAAATCAATTTGGTTTATTATTGTACCACGAGGTGCCAATAGGTTTTATAGCTTAGTCAGGTTTATGAGCTTACATATCTACATGGCTTCTTTAGAACGACCTTGAAACAATGTCTTCTGAAATATCTTTTACTCTATCAAAGGTTTTATTTTGACTTTATGAACACGTAAAATGCTGATTTGAAATACCGTTTTAGGACTCATTCATATTATCTTATAATGGTCACTTGAAAAAGCATTTTAAAACCATTTTGCCTCCAGAAAATGCATTATACGCCAAATTGGCATTGAGGGAAGTCACCAAATGACCAAATAGTTTTATAGTAGCCATTGTGAAGATAAATTGGCTTTTTTTGGCTAAATTGTAATTTCTTCCAATCGCCATATTGAAATATAAGAAATCATTGAAATGTGAAAAATAAATATACCAAATATTGAATGTAAAGGGTGAACACGAAATTATTGCGACACCGAAAATGTCATCCCATTTTTCTTATAATGTTTAGAATCAAACCAAAATTTTAGGGTAGTTTTATACATATATTTACTTCAAAAATCAAAAGAAAAGTTAATCGATGGAGCCTTGAGTGTAAAATTGAACGCATTTTCGCTTGATGCCCTCCATCCGGTACCAGTTTCTCAGTTTTTTTTCCATTTTCTTAACATGTCCTTCTCGTCTTTGACTGTCTTCTTGCTCTTCCGAAGTTACCGCTTCATCATTGCCCAGTACTGCTCCACCGGGCGCAGCTCCGGACAGTTTGGCGGATTCATGTCCTTTGGAACAAAATGGACAGAATTGGCCTCATACCATTACAGGACACTTTTAGAATAGTGGCATGATGCCAAATCTGGCAAAAATAGCGGAGCTTCGTCGTGCTGCTGCAAGAACGGCAAAAGGCGCTTCTCGAGGCACTTAGATTTGAAGATCTCGCCATTTACTGCGCCCTTTGTCACGAAAGGCTCACTCCTCAGTCCGCAAGAGCAGATGGCCTGCCAAATGGAATATTTGGAAGCGAACTACGACATTTTCTTCTTCTTAAATTTGTCGTCCACATAGAACTTGCTCTTGCCGGTGAAAAACTCCAACCCCGGAATTTGCTTAAAATCGGCTTTTATATACGTTTCGTCGTCCATCACACAGCAGCCATATTTTGTCAACATCTTCTCGTAGAGCTTCCGTGCCCGAGTTTTAGCCGTCGATTGTTGCCGCCCATCGCGGTTTGAGAAGTTGTGTACCTTGTATGTATGTAGTCCAGCTCTCTTCTTTGCATTCTGGACGTAGCTCTGCGACATGCCGATCTTTTTAGCCAAATCACGGCTTGAGACGTTGGGATTTGCTTTAATCATCCGCTTCACCTTTCCCTCCGTCTTTTTGTTCTCCGGTCCCGCTTCTTCCAGCTCCTTTGCCGTGGTCCAACGTCAACCGCTCCTGGAACCGCTTCAACACTCTGGAGACGATTGAATGGTGAATGTTCAACATTTTTCGCAACTGCCGGTGCGACAAGTCAGGAAATTCTAGGTGTTTGGAAAGAATTTGTTCTCTCGACTCACGTTGGTTCACCTCCATTTTTGTTGAATCGAAAAACACGACTTCGAGTTTGACAGCATGTGAACAATACACATCAATGAGAAAGTGTGCAAAATTTTGTTGATTTTTACCCAATGGTAAAAACGTTATGCCCTGTTGAATGTGTCGCAATAATTTCGTGTTCGCCCTTTAATGCAAATGAACTGTAGATCAGATACCTATTTCGGCATTCTTTAAGACAACCTGATTGAATTCCATCAATTTTCGAGGAATTCATGATTATATTACCGAATGTATTTTTTTCAATTTTGATTTTGTTGTTATAATAAACTCGCAATATTTCCGAGGCGCATTAATTTTCAGCTTTAAAAAGCACCATAAAATTAAATGCGCATATAATTTGGAGCATGCTACGATACATAAAACTCAATTTGTTTTGGATTTTTTGCTATCAAAGAAAATTTCCCGCAACACTAGAACTTTTTTCTCAGATATTATTTACTGCTAGATGAATCAGAAGAGCAACGAACCGAACAAAGCAGAACGACAAAAACCTACCACGATATCACAGTGAAGTTTGACAGCTGTGGCCATTTTGCCAAATACTGGTTGTGATTGCAGCCAATAGGTTATATGTAGGTTCTCAAGTGGTCATAGCATCTCTCGCTAGAACATTTTCAAAATCTCTATGGTCTTATACATATTTTATTAATTTGTTTTCATAACCGTGTACAGAGTGAACCACTTTGTACACATTTCGGCTCTAAAGATGCATAGAGGAGGTGTTGTTCACCTACACAGTTTTGAATGTAGTTTCATCAACAAAGCCGAGAGGAATGCTATATGGCAGGAATAAAACTAAAATTGTTACTTGGGTTCTTTCTCTTCACATCTTTGGTTCTAGCAGAAATTGCTGCCCACTACTAGGATCCTGTGATGATGGGAAGATATTTCCATAGTCAAAACATTATAATTCAATTAATTATAATTCAATTTATAATTTTTATATTCATTTTTGCATATATTTATTTAACTTTGTTCCATTTACTTGAGGCAATGATTACTTTTTTTTATTTATTTGCTTTATTTGCTCTAATCATTAACTTTGTTTTTTTTTTCAATTATAATTTCATTCAAATGCTTTATTGATTCATTCGTTTATTGACTTTCAAAAATAAATCCTTCCATTATTTGATTTATCTTTTTGTCAATTCATCATTCGTTTATTTAACTCTTAGTTCATTTGTTGATTGTTTATAATTTATTTTTATTGTTACACATAAATATTTTGACTATATCAATTGTTTTTAGATTTTAAGTTATATATTGCATTTTATATTATTTATTTATGGACCAATGAAACAATTTACACTGTTAGTCATTAACTCGTTATTCATTTACTCGTTTATGAAATTATTTGTTTTATGTTGTTGTCGCTTTTTAATTATATAAATTTTTATAAATTTAACATTCAAATATTTATATGTTGAAATTAAGATATATGCATTTAAACCTTTCCAAAATGTTATTTATTCAAAGACATTTTGAAGATTTCTGACCATACTGGCCACTAAAAGAGGCCCTGCAGGATTCGAGTTCCTCCGGGAAAGTGGCCATATTCAAATCTTTTCTTAAACAAGGCTTGCGACATATTTTGCAAAACTAGGTCATCAGAAGACATTTTGAGGATTCCTGACTATATTGGCCACTTAAGAAGCACTTGCGAGATCCGAGTTATTCCGGAAAAGAGGCCATATTCAAATCGTGACCTAAACCAGGCTTGCGACTTATTAAACTTCATGATTTTGCAAAACTTGTTCTTCGAAGGACATTCTGAGGGTATCTGATCATACTGGCCACTTAGGAAGGCCCTACGGAATCCGAGTTCTTCCAGGAAAATAGCCATATTCAAATCTTTTCTAAAACCTGGCTTGCGACTCATTAAACTTCATGATTTTGCAAAACTTGATCCTCGCAGAACATACTGAGCGTGTTTGACCATACTGGCCACTTATGAAGGCACTGCGGAATCCAAGTTCCTCCGGGAAAGAGGCCATATTCAAATCATTTCTAAAAGCAGGCTTTCGACACATTGAACTTTATTTTTGGAGGACATTTTTAGGATTCCTGACTATATAGGCAACTTAAAAAGCTCTTGCGTGATCCGAGTTCTTCCGGGCAAAAAGCCATATCCAAATCGTTATCGAAACCTGGCTTGCGACATATATATCTACATGATTTTGCAAAACTAGGTCTTCGGAGGACATTCTGAGGGTGTCTAACTACATTGGCTTCTTAGGGAGGTCCTGCGGGATCTGAGTTGCTACACCTAAAAGTTGAAATTGTAGCAAAAATGCAATTGCAGTTTTTGCAATCATATCTTGAGAAATCCGCATGATTTTGAATAGGCAATTTTGCCCATCATGATCCACACAGCTTTTTATGGTATAAACAAAGCCATGCAAGTGTGTGCAAGCAAATATCGCTGTGTGCCTAGTGCCTCGACAGTCGCAGCAACCGTTGGGTTTTTGTTCAACCGTCAACAACTTCTCAATATGGGTGAGACAATGGCACAGAACGCCGCTACGCCATATGCCACTGTTGCTAATGCGCTGTCAAGTGTTCTATTTTTATTTGCACTCATCATCACCCTCCTATCGCCCTCTCATCAAGTCACCATGCGTTTTATGAAATAAATGAAGCTCGTACAGTGTAGTGCGACCGACATTTGCTTCATTGTTGTAACGTTGAGTGCCTCAACAACCGAAGCAACTGTAGGGCTTTTATTCCGTTCACCTCAATTCGTTGTGGTGACTGGATGGTTATAATGAGGAGCCGCCATGCTGACGGTCGCGGTTCGACGCTCAGTAGCGGATCATAATCATTTTTATTGTGAGCCATTGAATTTACTACTACTAATCAACTGTACAACCTCACGCGCACATTGAATTTTTCTAATCGAATTGATATGTTGCTTTTTTGCCCACGACCAATGTTGTATTTTTTTTCCAAGTTGCGATCCATTACGAGAAATTAAACCAAATCATGCGAAATTGCATTACAATCTTGCTTTTTGATTTTGGGTGCGTGGAAAAGAGGCTATATTCAAATCGCTGCCAAAACCTGGCTTGCGACACATCAAATTTCAGGATTTTGCAAAACTAGGGATTAGTGAGAAGACGTTTCTGAGAGTTTCTGACTCTAATGGCCACTTGAAGAGGTCCTGGAGAATCTGAGCTCCTCCGGGAAAGTGGTCATATCCAAATCTTTTCCAAAAACTGTCTTGTGACACATCAAACTTTATGATTTTACAAAAATAGGTTTGTAGAGGACATTCTGAGAAATCCTGACCATACTGAACACCTAGGGAGGCCTTGCGGAATTCTAATTCCTCCAGGAAAGAGGCCATATTCAAATCGTTACCGAAACCTGGCTTGCGACATATCAAACCATATGATTTTGCAAAACTCAGTCTTCAGAGGACATTCTTAGGGTGTCTGACCATAGTTTAGTTTATTGATCAGCAACCACCTGTAACGTTCTTCCGATAATGTCCAAGTCGTCTCCTAAACAGATGAACTAGATGGATTTTTTAAAATCGAATTATTGAATTTACACGTGAACGTGAACGTCCGCACGTTTCATGACATCTTCTAGTACAATATTGATTAGGAAACAGGAAAGACCATCTCATTGTTGAACTTCTCTACGTGTTTCAAACGATTCCGTTGTTCCGCCGAGCTTGTTCAGATAAATAATAAAACTGAGGATGACTAGTTGTTAGCATCCGAATCCCTAATGCTTAGGTTAAATATTCAAATACCGACCCATGAGGGCCGGTTCGTGTTTCTAAAAAATTAATCATACCTCATGTGTTTTAAACAGCGGGCGAAGTTCATAACAAAACCCATTCAGCATAACTTCCGCACCTGAAACCTGATTTAACACCCGAAAAGAAAGCCTCGATATCTTACACCTTCCTCATAACAAATTTCACTTCGTCACTTTCGTAATTCACGATTTACACTCTCCTTCGATCCCTGGGGTCATAACTTCCCAGCAGTAGTGGCCGTAACCATTGTCCCAAATGTAAATCTATCAATATATTACGATCGGAAATATGCTTGTGAACCTTTTCCACGTTGATTTATCGAGTATTATAGGACAACAAAAAACAACGATGACGACTTCGATGGTGTCATCTCCCGACGCGTCCGATGATTATGGCCATGACTAAATATGTTGTAAAATTGAAATTAACTTAGCCCCCATAGCCGATTGCCGGCAACATGTGGCATGTTTTGGTTGGGTTTTTATTCCCATTGAATATCGAACCAACCAACCAACCACACGACGCCGATTGGATCGTGCAATCGACTTAACACGCTTGTTTGGAAACGATTTTCTGTCACTTCCTCTCGTCGTCGGCCCCTGGGCTCGGCTCAGTTTGCACGAATCAACCTCAGCCATCGACCCCACGCAGATCGATGGACGGTGTCCCTCCGCCCTAGTATAGGGCCGATGTCGTAATCACCCCGTGGTCTCGGAGGACTGACGGAAGGTGGGATCATAAAATACTGCCAGGCCTGGCCAACTGTCAGTGGCCATGCAAAGTGATCTTTTCCTTCCGCTCGTGGACGGAGTGCGATTAATTGATAGGTAAATCGTTTGCCGGAAGTAAGCAACCTCAATCGTCGAGATTGGAGTTGCGTCTGATTGATTAAGGGTTGAGGTGGTTTCAGCCTACTAATTAACTCTTACTGTGCACTCGATTGGAATGTCTCGAATTTTCGGTGTGTCAAGAGTCCAGAAATCAAGACAATCAAAGATTAATCACGATCACTGGTTTACCATGCCACAAAGTGACGTCACCCCCTACTGGTAAACACTTTTCCTTTCATCGCCCATTAGTGACATTCCACTCGGCCCAGCAGACTCCTTTCGCTTTCCAACGGACCTCGCTGACCTCCTACCGATGGCGCAGGAACGCATTCTGCTCTGCACATAGAAGCCGTTCGGTGGAATTAATGCACTCGTCCAACTCGGCGGAGCAGTGCGTCATGTGAAAGTGATTTAATTAACTTTTTCCCTCTTACGCAGAAGCTTGACCCCACCACCACGCCCCCCATCCAGTTTTTACGACCGTGAACCAGCCTGCCCACACCAAAGGTCCATCCATCCACACCCTGCAGCACGGACTTTTTCACATCATGGGATGACACTCACTAATGTCTGCTGCTGCATCTCGTCGTTGCAGCACTATCATCACCCGCTCTCGGTAATCCAAATAGTGCCCAGCAAGAGTACCTACCACCTCTATCTGCAAATTAAACGTACTCAACTGCCCAGGCACCCCCGTGGCTCTTCTTCTCGGGGGCACACTAATTAATTGCCACGCTCCTCCAATCCCGATATAAATGGCGCATGCTAAAGATGCAAATTGCGTGAGATGTCTATGAACCTGGTCGAACCATCGTCGTCGTCGTCGTCGTCGTCGTCGCCGTCAAAGCTTTGCGGCAATTTTCTAATCTGCTTTACAAGCTCCTGAGACGATAACCCGCATGAGGGACTCGCAGTTTACTCGCCTTGGCTTAAGGTTTGAGCATGAAGCGATAAATGCATCGCATCGTTCGTTCCGCATCTTTCCGGCAGAGGACGAAGAGAGGAAGCAGTATTGCAACGCAGCTCCTGTAGAAGACGAAGTCGTGCGGGTTATTAAAATTACCTTGTTTACACGACCTCTTGATGGGGCTGCAGTTCACTCACAGCTATCTAAACCCCATCTGCCGGACCTGGTCGAACTCGGACGGGAATTTAGGTCAACAGAGATCTAAACGAAACTGATTACCCCGGATCGCTTGCTCGTCACAATCCGGATTGGGTTAGCTTATCGCACGTTTTACGCACGATTTGTTGCCCCATTAGCATAGCGGCCTGGACCCAAATGACATTAAAGACTCCGGTATCGATGTGAGTGAAGAGCATTTTAATAGCACACGCAATCAATTGAATCCAATCAACTTGAAATTTCCCCCCCAAATTACCACCGGCGACAAACTTACAGCGAATTTGCTTTCCACCCCTAATGTAATGAAGATCTTGATTAAATCACCAAAGAGAGGATTCTCTCGGAAGTCAAAAGGTACTTCCAAACCTTTTTCGGGCAAGTGAAATGTGAAAGTTTCCTCTTTATTGCCCATGACAACGCCGGACATTGACTTCTAAGCTGGACACTCACTCGAACAGCATTGAAATTCGAAATTCGCAGTGTTCCAATTCACACAATCATGCGACCGTCCTGCTAACAGATATGTCATATATGTATGCCTAAATTGGCATCGTTGCGGTGACACCCGGCTGTCAATGAGTGGAGCAGCAATGGACAGGTGGTCGATACCTGATCGGAACGATTCGAAAGATAGGATTCAGCCTTTCCCGGAATGCGGTGATCATCAATTCAAATGTTGGCGTGCCGGACGAGCGGCTTACTGGATTTTTCCCTCTTCTTTCAAGGCTGGACAAGCGCCTTCGTGCTTGACTATACTGCCGTGCGAAACGCAACTGTTCCATATGGACATGGGACAACTATGCGTATCACGGTAGTATAAAAATGTATCGAAATTTAGCCATCCACGTACACGGTGCTGTAGTGCGCGTATTTGTGATGGCTTTAATGAGTGCAAATCATAGCGTGCTGTGCGTTTGAGTGCCATCATTCGTTTGTTGGCAAGCCTGCACTGTTTAAATTCTTCGTTTTCAAAATACGTGGTTTTGGACACATAGATACGTGAAAAGGGTGTAACTAAGGAGTGTATCGAAAAGTAGTTATAAACATTCGATGCGTTATTACGCATAAACTACTGTATATATTTTTAGCGTGTAAGCGCCATTTGCTTTGTTTACATGTCAAAAAATGATTATTCGGTTCATTCATTTCCGTTGATAAAGTTGTATTCAAAATGTCGCGAATTGAATTTGAGACTAAAAAGAAAATTCTGCACACTTGGTGCACCGAAAAGGGTGTTACTTACAACCAGATTGCGAAAAGAGTAAATGTTCACCCGGCAAGTGTAAAACGCATCATCGAAAAGTTTGGTAAGGAGTGCTCCTCAAGGATTTACCAAGAAGTGGCCGGAAACCCGGCTCCAGCAACCCCGATTTGGACCAAAAAGTTGTGGATTATATTCAACGGAACAAATCTGCCTCTACTCGCGATCTAGCCAAGAAGTTCAGGACCAGCATCGGAATGATTCAACGAATCAAGCGCAGGAATGACTTGAAGACGTACAAAAAGCAGAAAGTGCCCAAACAAACTCCGGAACAAAAGTCTCGTGCCAAAACCAGGGCTCGAAAGCTGTACAGCTGCATTTTGGACAATGTCGACCAGTGCATTTTGATGGATGACGAAACATACGTTAAAGAAGATTCAAGAACGCTACCGGGGCCGCAGTTTTATACTAAATCTGTTGGGGAACGTGTGCCAACCGCAGATACGACTGTTGCGATGGAGAAATTCGGTCAGAAGGTGCTCATTTGGCAAGCTTATTTGCACATGTGGCTTGCGTTCTTCAATTTTCTATACAAAAGGAACTATAAATGCTGAGATTTATCAAAAGGAATGTTTGAAGAACAGGTTGCTACCATTGTATAGAAAGCACCAGTCCCCTCCTCTCTTCTGGCCAGATTTGGCATCGGCAATATTACGCCAAATCCACTCTACAGTGGCTGACGGAGAATAACATCAAGTTCGTAGAAAAAGACATCAACCCACCAAACTGTCCCCAGTTGCGACCGATCGAACGCTATTGGGCAATAGTCAAGCGTATATTTAAGAAGGATGGTACAGTGTCCCAAAACATGACCGATTTTAAGAAAAATTGGGCAGCGGCATCCAGGAAGTGCACAAAGGTCACTGTGCAGAATTTGATGGCAGGTGTCAAATCAAAGGTACGGGCATTCTACAGAAATGAACATGATGACTAGTTTTTCCGTTTGGATCTTTTGTAAACATGTTAAGCTATAATAAACTGAAATAGTATGTTAATTTTAACCATGTTTTCATGCCTATTTTATTATTTGGAAGTTTATAACTACTTTCTTGATACACTCCTTCATGCAGACTATTGGCGAAGCGCTTTGGAATTCGAACATGCTAGTGGAAATCTCAGCACAAATCCAGCTGAAGAGAACACTGTTCTTTGGATGAACTGCCAGGAAGAGACAGAAAACTCTGATCTTCCAACCAGGGCATTGCTAAATACATTGTTGAAGCATTAAAATGAAAATGAATCGCTTTTGTATCTATTTCCCTGCACTTCAATTAGCTGTCGTAGTAAATGAATCTTACTTTGAACCGATTCACTCTCAATTCACTTCGTCAAACGTGAGTGAGCTTTAATTCATTTGACGATCTAGCCACCGTCGAAAACGCTTCAGTTGAAATTCAGGCTTGCGTCAAACGACGTGGTGAACGACCTTGAATCAACTTCGTTGAAATTGATTTGATTTTATCTCGCCCACCCGAGCAGTCGTTGATAAACACAACGAAACATGCGTACAGTGCGTCTAGAATGCGAAGTTAGCTGGAAAGATACATTTTAGCCTAAGTTTGATCAGTGGAGCAAAATTGTCTTGTAAAAAGTTGTTTCTAGTAGCAAAGCGCATTCTTGGTGTTAATGGAAACAAGGATGGTCCTTATTTTGAGAGAAATCAAAATACTAATCTCGGTTTGCAGAAATAAAGGTATACCTTATCCGAAAAGTTAAGGATTAAATATTTTCAAGCATTTTGGGTTGAATAAATTTTCTGTACCTTTACAAATGACCGAATTAGAACATTTTTTTCCTACGAAGCTTAGGGTGTCCGTAAAAAAATCCGTTAAATTTTTTATATCAATTTTTTAAGTAAAGTTGTCTTCCGAATGATTCTAGAACAATAAAAGTTAAAACTTTTGCTGTTCTGAAATCGCCTCTATCGTATGTTAAACAAAAGTTATTATGGTTGTTGTAAACAAAATAGCTTTTTCAACTGTAGATTATTTTTGTTTTGGGCAAACGAAAATAATTATTTTTAACTGCATTTAAATGGGTTTCATTATTGCACATCATACCTGAAATCTAGAGATAGGTTATTTTTTCAATTGTATAAAACGCATTTGAAAAGGGTGTAATTTTATAAGAAAATCGTTAATTACTCGCTAACAGCAAGAGACATCAGCAAGATTCATACGTCAAACGTTTTATTTCAGTTATAAAAACCATCTTAAGACATCATTGTAATGAAATTTGAAATAAAAAAGTTAGAGCAAAAAACTGTTTTTTGTTGTAGGGACACCCTTCTAAAGCGGTTTATTTAAAAACTACCCAAATGTTTTGTAGGTAACGTTGCTTGAAATATGATAGATTACAATTTTACCAAATTACTTCATTTCAGCAGGAAAACAGTAAAGTGTTAGATTTATACGACCATAAGCACCAATCAACTATACTTGGTGCACTTTGATTGTTATTTTTTGTATTCTCCCTAGCGCGGAAGTAACGATCATTGATGAAGTTTTGCAGAAGCAGATAATTTCTCATGTCCATGCGAAGCCGTTCAAATGCCCTCCGCTCGTTTTCAAACTTGTATCTTTCAATTTCAAAGCCTGCCGTTGCCCTATACGGAACTATCAATACACTTTCTCTTCATGTCTATTCGCTCTAGCAATAAAATTATTGTCCACTCCTAGCGCTTCACATGGAGATGAGAAACTATCTGCTTCTGCAAAATTTCATCAATACTTGATGTATTCAATGTAGTGTTGATTTCAGTACAACAAAAGTTGTAACTTTCATTGTTCTAGAATCAGTGGGAGTAAAACTATGCTGAAAAATTTTAAACAAAAAAGTTACAGCAAAATAACTGATTTTTATACGGACACCCTAAGCTACGTATGAAAACGTGCTCTAATTCAGTCATTTTAAAGTGTACATAAAAATTTATTCAATAAAAGTTGCTTGAAATGATTTAAACTACAACTTTCTGAAACAATGTATGCATTTATTTCTGCCAATAAAAAAGTTTCTCTGAAATTAAGGACCACTCTAGTGGTTCACTAATACCAAAAGAAGTGCCTTGTTTTAGTTCTATTGATTTTAGTTCTATTGCTTTATGTGGTGTACTGCAGGCTCTTGACTTCAAGATGGACCATACCGAATAGTCCATCAGATTCAAATCCGGTGAGTTAGAAGGCCATTGATCTTTCGTTAAAAGGCTTGGGAAAATGCGTTCTTTAAGACTAATATTCTTGTTTGCTCCATAAGCCAGCGCCCTCTCTCGCCCAGTCTCGTTGAAAAATCCATTCATTTTTGCCGAAATTCTGCAATGCACATTTCAGTTAGTGGCTTCTGATATACCGCTTGATTCACTTTCAACCACTTGTTGATGAAGATCGAAAGGGTTTTTCCGGAATGAGTTACTCCAGCCCAAATCATGACAGAAGCGGGATGATGACTCCTTGAAATACTTCTACGGTATTTGGAAGCAACTGCCGATCATTTTGATGGTTGTGATGCTGTCGATTGTGCAAACTTTTCATCGATGAACAGCACTGACCGACAGCTGCCCTTCGGATAAATGGTTCAGGAGAACCTTAGCTTTTCTCAACCGGTTTGATTTCATGGTGTCATTCAATTCTCGCACAGTTTATATGGCTGAAGGTTCAAATTGTCGTGAACTATGGCTCCAACGGAAGATTTCGAAATTTTCAGAGATTTCGCCAACTTTCGGATAAAAATCGAAGAATTTCGCTTGATTCGTCACCGAATTTCCTTTCCCTACGCGGGCATCTAGCGTTCCAAGCTGTTGGTTTTGTTTCATTGCGTCACTCACTGTAGATTTTGCCATATTCAGGGTCCTGAAACAGTTCTTCCTTTTCGGAAAAGTTCAATTACACCTGTGCGCAACTCATTTGGCTTCATTTTTAATGAATCAGAAATCACAACTGTACCAAACTTACTGCTTATAAAGAAAATGGGTCAATATGTTAAACCCTGTAGATATGCTTAGTTTAATCCGCTTGGTTGTGTTGAGATATGGTTCTGTTCGGATAATTTGCAGACACCCTGTAGATGAACCTCGTTGAACTCTCGCTGCATTCTGTTAGTCGATGGAGATCGACAAAATACGTTGGACGTGACGTGTCCGATTGAGATTTGTCAACACGTTGGAGATAGTCGACAAAAGTTCAAATATAAGGAGCTGAAACGGTGTGCATTTTGTATTGCGCTCTTATTAAGAGTAGCTTGGAGCTTGCTCCAACCATAAACATTATAATTTTAGTGTTTGTGTAACAAATCGCAAACAGTTCGAGGCAAGGGGAGTGCCGTTAAGAACAGTGTGCCAGGGATGTCGTAGTAGAAAAACTTACACCATATCGAAACATGTGTGGCACTCTGTTTAACACTTTAGACATTTGTACTTTTAGATGATATAACCTAGCAGCCCTGTAAAATTGACGTTGTAAGTTGTTGTGCTGTTGTTTTGATTTGTTTGTTTCATCACGTAACAAACATAAGTTTTAGAAATAAATTGACAAAGTGCAGTTGGGTTACCTTTTTGTTGAGGCGGAATCTCGAGTGGAATTAGGATGAGGTAAGAGATTAAATTGATAAGTCGTGACATGATATCACTTTGCACCTTAAATTAAAGATACAGTTTTTGGAGCACATTGGAGGCGGAATATGGACCCATCAACCTCCATATCCGAAAGATGTTGAAAAGGCAAAACCTCTACCCATCGAGAGGATCCCAGAGAATAAAGAGGACATGCGGATCATGGCTGAGAGCCTTCGTGAAGGTTACAGGTAGTGGGACTGAGTTAAAATAATTTAGGTATTAAAGATCGCCTTTTTGCTAAACTTGTCAGTGGAAACTAAGATGTCCGCCTTGTCAAAATCATCATTTTCAGTAATCGTGCAGTATTGCGATCCCGGCAATGCTTTATAAAGGCTGGCTAAAAGTAGATTGGTACACCCCTCGTGCGTCGCAAGCACGCCTCTAGTGTTGGAAATCGAAAACCTTTGACTATGGGGTTGTTTGCACTTCTATAGAGAAAAACTAGTGCAAGTTTGTGCAAAGTAGTCGATCACGTTCAAAATTAACGTCAGATGGAATTAGAAGGTAAAAAAAAATATTGTACACAAACACCTGTAAAATCTGGTGTGGTCGGGTTCAAAGCTGGCTTAAGTGCTGAAAATGCCGAAAACAACAGTTTGTCGAGTGCTCAAAATCTACAAAAAAAACACAAAGTGTGGAAAAGAACCAGCGGACATACAAAAAAAACTGGAACCATACAGTCGGGTACCGATCTTTACGGTCTTAATTTCTACGGTTTTGTTCTTTTCTGGCAAACCGTAACGATGCAGTTTATGGGATTTGCACTTATTGGGGGAAATGAAGTCTATCTCAGTTGTTTCAAGTGATAGATACAGTCTTCAGCGAATTTTTTGTACGGGGTTGGACCATTGGATTTTAGTTGATTTGGGAATTTCACTGCTATAGAGGCGCTTTACTTTCGAGTTACGAAATATGAGTGCTGTGACGCGTTGTTTGGTTTCAAACTAGGATATCTCAAGAGCCTCAGCAGTTTGGATATATCAATCTTCAGTAAACTTGTCCTAGTGGCCAAGCCCTTCCTAGAGATGTTCCCACAAGTTCGGCTACTATACGGCGATAGTATGCATATAATCTTCCAGTTTGTGATTGCTTTATGTCGGAAGCCTTACTAGTTAGGACGATGCTTTCTTCAGCAAACTTGTGGTAGTGGCTAAACCCTTTCGGACGGTTGTCACATATGTTCGGAATTCTCTCACTATGCGGCGCTAGTGTGCATGTGAGGTATCAGTTTTATTATGCTGTATCTTGAGAGCCCTATGTTTTACGATATTGCTTTCTTCAGTAAATTCGTTCTAGTGACCAAGTCCTTCCGGATAATCACAAACGTTCGGAATTTACTCACTACGTGGCGCTAGTACGGATATGAGGTTCCAGATTTTGTAATGTTTTATCACGAGACTATTATTAATTAGGACATTGCTTCCTTCAGCAAATTTGTGGTAGTGGCCAAGCCCTTTCTAGAGGTGGTCATTAAACTCGGAATTTTGTCACTACACGACGCTAGTGGGCAAATAATCTCGAGGGCCTTACTAGTTGTTTTCTTCTGCAAATTTGTGCAAGTGGCCGAGCTCTTTCGAATGGTAGTCCCATGTGTTCGGAACTCACTCACTGTGTGGCGCTAGTGTGCATATGAGCCTGCAGGTTTACTAGGCTATGTCTCGAGAGCCTAACTAATCAGGACACTGCTTTCTTCAGCAAACTTGTGTTAGTGGCCAAGGCCTTCCGGATAGAGGGCCAAATTTGTGCGGAATTCTCTCACTAGGCGATGCTAATGCGCATAGTTTTCAGTTTTATTATGGTTTATTTAGAACGTCTTATCAGTTGGTACATTGCTTTCTTAAACATACTTGTGCTAGTGACCAAGGCCTTCCGAATGGTAGTCACAAAAGTTTGTAATTCATTCACTACGTGTGCATATGAGCCTCCAATAAAAGTATGCTATATCTTTAGATCACTGGTTCCCAACCTTTCAGCTCCACGGTCTTTGTTAGACAATTGGATGTCTCGGCCCCCTGAAAGTACCGTGAATAAATTTCGTTGAGATAAATGAAAACAATTGATTTGATCTGTTACTGTTGGATATTCGTTTTATTTCAAAATAACATGTCAATAACGGGAAACAACTGATCCAGTGCGATTGTTGCACCTGCTTTTGAGCAACTAGTTTCGTAATACAGACTGTGTCACATTAATGCTAACTTCATCATCCTCAACGTTCAATCTGTTTCTGGTCTCAGTCTTTATTGGAGAAGAGTTGAAAATCCGCCTCGCAGAGAGGTACAGGAAGCAAACGTGGACAAGGATCTTCAATGCCAGCAAAGCAACTTTGGGGATACGACTCGTACATGATACACCAGAACTCGGTTCAAATCTTTTCACGGAACAAATCACGAGATGAGGAATCATTTCTCGGGTCCGAAATATTCGTCCTGTATTTCGTCAGAAGACTAGCCACATCCAGCGAAGAAGAAAACGAGTTCGGACTAAAGCAGCATCTTTCTTGCGTTAGCTCAGGAAGTAGCGCTCAAATTGTTCATCCAGCGAGTCAAGATGAGAAATAATTTCTGATTTCAAAACCGAATCCAGCAACGTTCGCTCCTTTGTCAGTCGTACTGCTGAGCCTATCAAGTTATGGCAACATTTCAGAACTCAACCTTTCGGCGCCAGCTTTTTCAGCTTTGCCACGAATGCTTGAAGGTTGTCTTGAATGTGAATTAGATTAGTTTGCTTTCCCTGTGGCTTCAAGTTCAGTGAATTCAGATGTTCAAAAATATCTGCTGGTAAGCAAGGCGCATGTGCCAACCATCGTCACTGAAATTAGCAAGCAGGTCGTTTTTCCCTTGATTTTCCAAAAACATTTTGATCTCGTCCTTCAATTCAAAAACTCGGTTGAGAACATTCCCTTTCGACAACCAGCGCACGGCAGTGTAGAGAGAAGAACCTCATGATCTGCATTCATTTCTTTGCAGAGTTCTTTGAATAAACGAGTGTTTAGAGCCCCAGATTTAACATAGTTCACAATTTTGATGACCGAATCAAGTACCTTTAACAATGGTTCCGGCGGGGTCTTGCTGGCAAGGGCATATCGATGAATCATGCAATGAATACCTTTGGCGTGTGGAGCAAGGTCTTTGACATTTTTCTGAAATCCTGATTTCTTACCAAGCATTGCTGGAGCGCCATCGGTGCAAACTCCACCGACTTTTTCCCACTGTAGGCCACCCGATTCAAAAAATGTCTTGATTTTAGCCATAATATCATCACTTTTGGTAGTAGTTTCCAAATCGCTACAGAGAAAACTCTTCCTTCAAATCGCCAGAGTTAACGTACTTCACAAATACCATAAGTTGCGCACATGAGCTGACATCCGTAGATTCGTCCAGTTGAATTGCAAACAAAGGGGATTGCTTGATTTCTTCCAAAATTTGCACTTTAACATCTTCGGACATATCGGCGATTCGTCTTTGAACGGTGTTGTCCGACAGTGAGACTTGCCGCATTTTGGCCGCACTTGCTTCCCCAAGAACTAAACTCACAATTTTCAGCATGCTGGGCTTGATGAGAGTTTCTCCGATTGTGTGTGGTTTTTTGTTTTTCGCAATTTCAATGCTGCCTCATATGATGCCTGCACAACTGCAGTACTTTGTTGTTGGATGCTACCTGTAGCATCCAATCGCTGCCGTTTGAGGCCAGCTTCATGGCGTCGAAAAAATGTCACATTCTTTGGTGTTATGCTCGGAATGTTTCGTGTCCAAATGTCGCTTCAGTTTTGACGGTTTCATAGCTTCAACACTCAACACAACGTTACACAATACACACTGTGGTTTATCGACTCCATTAACCGTTAGTATCGTAAATCCGTACTTAATGTATTCTTCGGAATACTTTCTTTTCTTCTCCATGTCTGCGACTACCTGCGATAAATCGTTAATTTTTAGTTCTTTTACGTTCCATGTTTATTTTTATTTTCAAGGCTAAATTACCGATTCAAATTTGCAGTATTTGCAGAAATAATCACTCGTTGTAATCCTCCGACGAAAACAAGAAACAAGATCTGAGCAGCAACAATTTTAGTTCCGAAAATTTTAAATCGTGCAGTCAATTGATGTGACTCGACCCATGAATGGCTACACTTCGTTGCACAGAGGGACAGAGCAAGAGATGCTCATTCATTGCTGCCACTTTTTGACGTTTGATCGTCTTTCTCAATCTAGCACACATGAATTAGTGATGGTTTGTTTTCCGTCTGCCACTAATCTGTTTCCCTCTTGCTCTCAGTTCTTCGTTTAAGATCGTGCAGTAGTGTGCTCCGATTGAAGGCCAAAATACTCAATTGACTTGCTTGTTGTGTTGGGAGTGTTACTCTCGCGGCAGAGAGCCGACGCATAAAACAGAAAACTATTTGTCTCTTTTTCTCCCTGTTCGAGAGTTGCAGACGTTGCGGTCGGAAAACAAGTGCTGTCAGACAGTACACGGAGACAAAAAGATAACCATTCTTGTTTAACTTTTACACTTTCAACTAAAATGGGACTTGTCAAACTTTTCAAAAAGGCGTATTACTAAACTAGCGGAAAAAGATTAAATTTTTGTTTAAAAAACCAAGACCTTCGCGGCCCCCCTGAGAGGGCTTCGCGGCCCCCCTGTCGGCCGCGGACCACCGGTTGGGAAACCCTGCTTTAGATTATTACTAGTCGGAGAACAAAACGGTCCATTTTTTAACTTGGGCAAATTTTCTGTGGCTCATCGACCCAATTCGTATGTTTCTTCGACGGATGACTGTGTCAGTTCGTACTTCGCAGTGTTATGGAAATGGTTATCTGCTCGCTTCTCATAAATGGTATACAGGATCCAGCAAAACTCAGCTAAGTATTATATTTAAGATGATCCAGACAACCTGGGCTATACAACTTGTGGAATTGAAGGTCTAAATATGTTGATGTAGTTCAGGCCCAACCTTGAGTTTTACTTTACTTGGCAAGCTTCACCTCTGTCTCACTCTCATATAACGCTTTAACGTCGTAACGTTTGAAGTTTTCAATTGTAATACAGAAAGTGTTTTAAATGTATATTATCCATTTCAGATTTTTGATTTATTCACCAAAAATCTGCAATTTTTGGTTTCACGTGAATAGCCAATCCTCATTGGACCCATCGATCTCAGATCTGATGTTCAAACTCACGGTTTATTGAACAGATGCAGCTTCGAACGGAGATAATGGAAATCAGCTTCTGTCCGGTCACCTAAATTTCTCCTGACAAATCATCACCAATTATCCAAATTGGTTTCCATGCAGTGTTGAAAAATTCCTTGTCTTCCCAATAAAAAGCCACGATTACTCTTCGGAGTGGCTCCAACAGCATCCTTACAGTTGCCTTAAAGACTGCCCCAGATAGTATGGACGGATCCAGTTTTCAGTAACAATATTACACAAGTATTTGAAATTCAATTTTTATTAGATATACTTTCAACATTTGATCAACACATCTGGTTAGTCCCTCCATTTAGGCTGGATTTTGTACCTGGGCGCTGGTGGGAGGGCCTAATCTCATGTTATTGATTCATTGGAGATAGCTGATTTATGATAGATGTCGCTAGGTAATGTCATTGTATGACCTTCTACTCTAATGAACCATTCATGGGAGAACCAAAGGTCCAGCCACGCAAAGTAGTGATAATATCACACTCGTTCCTCTTTCTATTTAATAGCCACGTCGTAGCACGCATGTATACAGGCACTAAAGCTGAGTGTGATATTGGCGGGTTGGGCCGCAAATCACTAAAAATTTAATCGTAGATAGATTTATTCAATTTTGACAAAAATTAATATTCAGTCTGAGGTGGAAGTTTGAACTGTGTCATAGAATTTCCTATGCAGTGGACTTCTAGACCGTGGCCATAAGTATTGTGGTTTTGTGGGATGCGGAGGGGCCCATTTAGGAACTCAAAATGAAAGAAGTGCTACCGGTGGGCTTTCCCGCAATTTACGCTTGAACGAGGCTAGAAACAGTTTGTAGACGCCTGACATCAAGTAGTTCATAAATTATAATTTAAATGCATGCGGTATACGACAGCCGACTTTCAAATTATAGCAAATCATAGGGAGATGTTACTGTCAAGAACAAGAAATCAGATACGTATTCTTCATCCCCCGTTCTTCTACTATCGGACATTCTTCTCTTTTCAGAGAGCGAGTAATGGCGCTATAACCATAAGCCATAAAGGGCTAGGACTTTAGTTAATGCTTAGGTCCCAACCGTTTGACGAGAAATGGAGCATCACTTAACCTTTTTAGATTAGATGCTCCCAACGACTATTTTTTTAATACTTTGTTTTTTTTTGTTCTGTGCACCAAACAGGGCTTCCTGTTCAACTATTCTCTCCGACTATTAATTTCCCTTTTCCTTTGATATTTACAGAAGACTACGTGGGTTCCCCGTGTCTTCTTAAAGTAGATACCAAATCCTCCCTATCTCCAACGGTTGCATGGACGTGGCCAGGTGAGCGATCGAGGAGTGTCTTCGTGGAGATTATTGTGTGAAGAAATGTATCAGTTATTTGATCCGTTTCATGGTGACATGCAATGTCTTCAACGAATTATTCCTCATCGTAGCTCCATCCACGAGGTGTGCAAACGTCAATGCTAATGCTAATGCTAATGCTATATCTTTAGATTATTACTAGTTAGGACTTTGATTTTTTCAGCTTACTTGTGCTAGTGGCTCGATTCTTGATCGATCCACGTTACTGGTTGCCCGCCTCTTCTTCTTGTGCCTGTCGATTTGTTTCCGAAAATCATTTAAACAGGGCTAACATCCGACATTCTTACGATATGCCCAGCCCACCGTAGTCGGTCGGTTCTCGCAGCAACTGATGCAATTTTTAGTCCGTCTTCCACTTGCACCCACCGTAGGTCGTCACGCAATACCTTCCGTTCGAAGACACAGCCCCGATTTCATCAAAGTCGATCTGAGCTCGAAATGGGAGGCACAATTTGGCGTGGCATATTTGGTGCATCAGTCCTCACGGGGGTGGCAAAAGCCATGGGGTCGGTGAACCGATTAGTATTAAATATATACTAGCTGCCTATATACTGTGAAAATTTGACAACTCCAACACCTTAAGCCCCTGCATCTTTCTACCACTTGCTCCAGTTACTTCACAGCCTGTTGTGGCGTCACTGGCCAAG
>JASCZW010002747.1:0-53605 GCA_034211315.2 Aedes japonicus | reverse complement strand
AAGAGTTCGTTTCCTTGCAGAAAACAACGAATAGATTCGTTAGTTCTACCGCAGACAGACGTTCGACTTCATCTCATTAACCTGTGTAAAAACATGGCTTCCCTCAAGATATCAAGTAGCAATAAGCTAACAGATGGCGCCACAGATTTGTTTTGATTGGTAGGGGAAAAATGGGTTGCCAGACAAACTTTCAGATTTAATGTAGCAATTAGTTGGATAGGCGGCGCTACTGTGCAAGATGGAATTTTACACAACAAATTTGAATTCTTTTGTTCGAGCTTGAACGTCTGTCTGCGGTTCTACCTTCGATTACGTAATATGAACTAAAATTAATTTTCAGTGTATGTACTGAACCACTCTCAAGTTCGGGTTTCTGCTGGATTGGGGGCAAATCTTACACGGAATGGGTCTCACTGAACTTTTCGGTTACATTTTTGACACTGGTATGGTTCACTTTAAACCGTTTTGCAATTCAGTTGTACTTTACACCCTTTTTCGACCACCAAATGTGCAGCATTTTCTTCCGCGTGTCCAGGTCAATTCGATTTATCTTTGAAATGATCCACTGCGCCGAAACCAGTCGATGGCACAACTGTTATTGATATGTATAAAAACATGTCACTGCAAAATTTCAAGCCATTTTAGAATAATTGCTGTTTCAATGTTGCTAACTACTTTTCGATACACTCTTTACCATTGATCGGAGATGTTCGAGTGCTTTCGACATGGATTTGCTAAATAACCGATATCCTGGTCAAACTTTGACTGTAAACAATAGGGGTTTTAAAGATTGGTGATGCATAGATCGATTCCATTCAGGTGGCAAGAAAATCGCATAAAATAGCTGTCTATATTTTAATGCAAACGTTACCAAAATGCCAAATAAGCGAAATCGTTAGATCAAAGCAACTGTCAGCAAAGGAAAGGGAAGGGAAATCGACAACCGTAAGACAAAAGAAAAGTGGCCACAAGTTTCAAGCGGAACATGAACCTCTCCGTTCAAGATGTCCGAAACACACTGGGAATGCTACAACTGTGTACAGGGCTTAAAATTAGTCGAATTTCCGACGGCAGTGGCGACCAAAACACGTACTGGACTATGCTGACGAAGTTAGACGAAGTTTGTAGCATCATCATCATCATTTTGTGACATCATTGGCTGACGCGACATCCACACCATCCTACCAACGAAGTATTAAATTGATCTTCCCAGCAATTCACTCTAAACCCGAAAAAGCTCAGTAAAATTTGATAGTACTCAATCATATTTATACAACAACCATGAGGGGAAAGGTTGCAAACATTTTTAAAATTTAGAATAGACCACGACCGTTGAGAACGGCCTTATATAATAAACTAATCAGTTTGCCCTTAATCATGTTTGACCAATTTTTGACCGTTCCCCCCCTTATACCGCTAACAAAGTGCAGAGGGTACCCACGGACAAGAACCTCTTTAATATATCAGAGTTTCACCCAATCAAGAAATATTGGGACATCGTCAAGCGGAATCTGACCAACACCCAAAAACTGTAGGACGAATGACGCAGCTGACGTTCTGCGGTGAATAAAGTGGACGAGGCCGGTGTACACAATCTGATGGTAGGAGCTAAACGAAATTGACTGATCAATTTTTATTCGTTATTTTGTAAGATCTTAAATTTGTTTGTTTTTATAATAAAAATAATAAATTAACACGCATTCTTGTTGGAACAAATATTGATCGTAATCGTTAGTTGCAGTTTCTAGCGTTTAAATCGCCTTAGATCAACCAAAATTCTTGTTTCTTACTAAATCATCAATAGTATATAGACTGTTCCGAAAAATATAAATACACTTTCTATCTCAAATAAATCTCAAATATAAAAGACCATACCGTGAAATTTGATTAATTTATTCTCAAGCATAGTAAATAACATTTTTTTCTGCCCATCTTCATTTCAATTTTCTTGATTTTTCGTGGGGTAGGCGAGTTCTCTAACTTTTTCCCTCAACACTACCCATAAGCTTCTGCACAATGCTTTCTTCTACCATTTTCACCACTTTTGGAAAATCTTTTTTAAATTTTTCAACGCTATCCGCTGGTTTCATGAGTTTTCTCAGCTTCGCCGTCGCTAAAGCCCAGAAAGTTTCGAAAGAGGGGAATTTCTGGGCAGTTTGGTGGATTCATCTCCTTCGGTACAAATACGACATTATTCCTTTTGTACCACTCTAGTGCATATTTAGAATAATGGCAGGAAGCAAGATCAGGCCAAAAGATTGAAGGCTTGCTATGCTGTTTGATCAAGGGTAGCAACCTTTTCTTGAGACACTCTTTCACGTAGATTTGACCAATCATTACCTTCTTGCCGAATTTTTCGATGTAAATAGCTTTCACTGATCTAGGAATATCCCGAGGTATGACACTGTGGTTCCGGCAGAGTTTTACAATCGAGTTTAATGTATGCTTCATCGTCCATGATAACATAGCCCAATTTTTATATCAGTAGTTTGTCGTACAGCTTTCGTACCCCCAATTTGACAGATTCAGCCTGTTTGGCTCTTTGTTTTGGCTGTTTCTGCTTCCGACAAGTCTGCAGGCCCATTATCTCTATTATCTGGCACGCATAACATTAGTCGCCGAAGTACGTAGCTTTTTCGTCACATCTCGGACTGATTCTGAAGGATGATGCTTGAAGTAATTATAGTCACTAGATTCATAGTCTGGCGGATACAACGACTGGAGCCAATTTGAACTGTCATTTGGTGGAGCCAATCGATCATATCTCAAGTAAGGGCCTAAATTCCATTTGTAAACAATGAATTTAAATATTGATTTCTCTTGAATCGTAAATCACTTTCGTGAAATGAAAGCAGCATTTGGTAGAAGAATGTAAGTTCTACCATATGGAGTAGTAGGATATGGTATGATTCCTCGTAATTCGTGAGAAATCAACGTTTAAAGTCATTGTTTACTTAACATAAATTACTCGAGATATGCTCGATTGGCTCCGCCAACTGACAGTTCAAATTTGCTCCCGTCGTTGTATCCGCCAGACTATGAATCTAGTGACTATAGAAGCCCCCTTTACTTTTCTGTCGATTGTAGGGTTGGCATGACCGGGTTTTCTACCCCGTCTAGGGAAATCTACGGAGAAGCACTTGCGTTGTGCGGTTTGAACTGCTTCGACGCTCACACCTTCTTCCTTAGCCAGAAAGACTATGCATTTTCAAACTTCCGTGCGAAAAATTGAAAAACATGACAACATCAGTTTAATTTGGATGTAAACAACAGAACGCAGCCAAAATTTGGTTGATACTGCACGCATTTCAAGTTGACGGTTAATCATTAGTGTATTTATAATTATCGGAACAGTCTATAATCCTTAATGTTTAAATCCAATTCAAAAGAAAAATCCCCGCTCTTCTACTTAGTTTTCCCTCTTTTCTCTCGGTAAAAGCAATTGAAAAGTAAACAAATTTACCCAATTCTCTCAAGTGTTCTCCTGTTCGCTAATAGCAAAACATGTTCCGAGCCGCTCATATCTGATATCCGATAAAATGAAGTACATCCACATTATCAGCCAAATATGATTACGCTCTCGACTTTCAAGAGGTTCAGTTTTATTTGAAAATAATAATCTGCAACGATGTTGACGATGATGCTGATGGCAGATAATGGAAAACCGGTCTCGAAGGGAAGCCCAAGCAAAGGGAAGGGAGAGATAGTAATCAGTGAAGCCTTCTGCTTCCCTCTTCGTTCTAAATCGGAGCCCCGGGCTGAGGCAGGGATGGAAAAACCACTCGAGTCAAGTGCCTTTCCTGCCGTGTTCCGTACTTTGGGTGTAAATTATTATTTTAGTTGTAATAATCTGCGCTTCCTTTCCGAAGTGCTTTGAACATAAATTTCTTTCCCCCTTTTTTCCCACTGAACGGAGCAAACTCATCCCTTTGACAGTTCGCTTCACGCTCGCTTAGTTCATTTTTCCCAGCGCGGGCGGTCGACGGCGATGTGAATTTTCACACTTTTTGCCATCGTCGTGGTCGGCGCCCGTAGTAAGCCACGACACGATTCCAGCGCACACGTGGTTGCCCGGGGAACCGAACTTCGCTGTGCCGAATCGGATTCGATGCGTTCTTTTTTTCGGAATGAATCGTGTGTCGTTCGGCGTTAGTTTAAAGAATGCGTTATGGTTGATAGTGGCATTTGATTGACTGACTTTTTGGTTGTTGTACTGTGTCCAATCGGGACACTTGTTGTGTCCTTTGGTGGTGGAAAACGCGGATGCACGGCAGACACAATCGGAATCGGGCGCCGAAATTTGATCTCACGAGTCATTAGCTAGATGCGAAAATTAAATATAATGTAGACCAGAAGCCACAATACACGCACGGATTCGCCTGCAGCGTGGCGGCGGCGATGGCGGCGATCGTGACGCGATGATGATCACGCTGACAGTTTGGTGACAATATTTTGGCAACTGCCTGCGCTCTCGCAGCGAATTTTCACTTTTCAAACCATCCAATCGCTGCGAACGCAGACATTGAACACGTGTTCGAGGTATGTTTAATTAAAAGTTAATTATAATGCAAAACTGCAAAAATCTTATTTCATGCCAAATTTGCTTTCAATTTGCTTCGTTACATTGCCGGGCTGCCTGAGCTGCGGCTTCACTGACTGCCATTCCCCATAGAAGCGGATGACGACGACGACGACGACGGCGACGAACACAGTATGCGTTGACAAAATTAAATAGTTGCCCGGTGGAACGTCAAAGAAACGTTTTGTTTTCAACCGTTACCAACCAGCGAGACCCGCTCCGTTCCAGAGAACTGGACAGGGTGCCTGGGCACTGCTGGACCCAATTAGTATGCGTACCATAATGATCTAAGAATTTTAATGAAGCATACCAAAAGTGCGACATTTGACAGCGTGTGCGTACGAGCCGCCGATCACATGCCCCCGAAGTTCGGCCGGAGTTCTGACGATCGTTGTTTGACAATTAACACTTCGCAAAATGTGCCCCTCTTTCCCCGTGTTCTGTGATCAACCGAAAACTAACAAGAAGAAAACACAAAACAAACTTGCGGCTGTGTGTCCACTCCGATGGGGTCTTCTCCGGCGGCTGTGGCGCGAGTGGCGAGAGGGTAAATACCATTTAGACTCAGTTTGTTCGGTGGTAATGAAACACAACAGGTTCCAACGAAGAAGAGCGTCAAGATTGAGTGAGGATTGTTGAGAAAAAAAAAAATTAAAGTAAGAATGAAGTCAGGTGAATGAAATGCCGCGAGTGTCGGACTTGTCTGAGGCGGAAGGTCGTGACATTCTTGGGTTGGATGGAATGATTGGAAATCTCCGGGAAAATAATCCGGGTTTCATTCGTTGGGATCGAAGTAATTCTGATCTATTGAAGTATGCCATGATAATTAGATGAAAAATTTAATTTGTCATTCCACTATCGTTACTCAAACTATCAAGACGTTTTTCAGTACCGATAGGTTATGGAACGGGCATAACCGGAAGATAATTTTAATCGAAGTTTTTTCAAGCAGTACGTTCATTTTTTCAAGGACATTTTCTCGGAAGAGGAGCACCGGACAAGAAGATGACGGTTGGAAGCAATGCAACCCTGCCAGTGAAGACACTCAAGGGAGTTCTCGATGAAGATGACCCTTGTCCGGGAAGGTACGTGGAGCGCGGTGGATCTGCGATGAAGACACGAAGCTCAAGGCGTTGGCTATCATCTGTCTCAGTTTGGAGAAGACCAACTACAGTTTGGGACTGGCCGCGAAGGACGCAAAAGAGCCTTGGCACAAGCTGAAAAGGACTTTCCAAGATGACGGCATTTACCGGCGGATGGATCAGTTTGCTGCAGCAGCTCACTTCGAATAGGCTTGAACATTTTCTAGCAACCGAGGCGTACGTGGATGCCATGGTTTCAACGAGCCACAAACTGGCGGAGATAAATGTTACTGTTAGCAAGTAATGGTTGGCATCGTTGATATGGCCCAAACACAATGATAACGGCAACGGAAAACGGCAAAGCCCGATCTGAGTATGACTGCTTGTCGGAAAGAAAACAGGCTAGATTCAAGCCGATTCTAATTGGACACATCGAAGTCATTTGTACACCCAAAATAAAAAAGCAAGATTGTAATGCAATTTCGCATGATTTGGTTTCATTTCTCGTAATGGATCGCAACTTGGAGAAAGAAAGCAACATTGGTCGTGGGCAAAATAGCAACACATCAATTCGATTAGAAAAATTCAATGTGTGCGTGATGTTGTACAGTTGATTAGTAGTAGTAAATTCAATGGCGCACAAAAAAAAAAGATTTCCATCCGCTACCGAGAGTCGAACCGCGACCGTCAGCATGACGGCTCTTCATTGTAACCATCCAGTCACCACATCAAGCTGAGGTGAATGGAATAAAAGTCCTACAGTTTCTTCGGTTTTTGAGGCACTCAACGTAACAACAATGAAGCAAATTTCGGTCGCACACACTTACATGGCTTCGTTTATTTCATAAACCGCATGGTGACTTGATGGGAGGGCGATAGGAGTGTGATGACGAGTGCAGATAAAAATAGAACACTTGACAGCGGAATAGCAACAGAGGCATACGGCGTACCGGCGTTCTGTGCCATTGTCTCACCCATATTGAGAAGTTGTTGACGGTTGAACAAAAACCCAACGGTTGCTGCGATTGTCGAGGTACTAGGCACACAGCGATAACCACTTGCACACATTTGCATGGCTTTGTTTATACCATAAAAAGCTTTGTGGAACATGATGGGCAAATTTGCCTTTTCAGAATCATGCGGATTTCTCAAGATATGATTGCAAAAACTGCAAAATTGCAATTTTGCATTTTTTTTGCTACAATTTCAATTTTTGGGTGTAGCAACTGTGAAAATTGCCGTTTCCGTTATCATTCTGTTTGGGCGGTTATTGATGGGACTACCAAAGGATAAATCGTGAGTAACTCTGAGCAATTATGAACATCCCTTATTTACTGGATTAATAGCTACCTTTTGTAAAGCTTGGCTTTGACAGTAAAATTGCATAATCAAAAGAAGAAAGTTCTGTCGTGGATAACCGTATCAATGTTGTGGTAATCCTCACCCGCTAGTCATGTTCTTAATAGGTGATTAATAATAATTTGTGTAGATTGTGTGCCGTCTCCCAGCCACGTCAAGCTGAACAATGCAATCTAGCATTTCCTTTATGTGCATTAGATAACGCAGAAAATTAAATGTTTCTTTTTATCTGTGTAGGTAAAACATGTTCAAGTATTGTACGGTATTACAAATCGTAATAAAGGATCCAATGCGTCAAAAACATCAGCAAATAGCTTAATAGACAAACTATTGATGAAAGAAGAAGTCGACGAAGAGAATCTCTTAATGTTAGTTAGTACCTAATGCATTGTTCAGCCTTAAGAATGATGATTACGTTTTGAACAATACACACATTTGCGCAATCGTTTCCCAATGGGCAAATCGCAACCGTGAAAACGCCGATGAACGATTCCCACTTCGTACTGTGCGAAACTGAAGCGTCCGGGACCAATGGATCGAAGCTATGGAAGAAGAGATCGGAGCCCTGAAGAGGAACCAAACCTGGGTGCTTGAGGAGTTACCGAAGGATCGAAAGGTCATCCGGGACAAGGGAGTTATTAAAACCAAACACTGAACGGAGCGGGTTGATTATCAAAAGGTGTTCCCAGAGACCAAGCATCGATTTCGAGGAAGTTTAAGATCCAGAGGTGAGTTATTCAACGATTCGTTACCTAATGGCGATGGCCTCGAAGCACGATTTGACGATTGACTATATGGAAGCAGTATCCGCAAAAACAAGTAGATGTTAAGTTCTGAACTCCTGGACAGTTTGGATGACATAAAACATCCCAAAATTATCTCATAATGTCTGTTGGTCTCTCAGGTCATTCATTGAACATGATTGAATACATACCGTAACTATGTACATAGGATAAAGTTACTGCTACAAAAGTAGATCTTAAGCTCTGAACTCAAGGACGGTTAGGATGACAATAAATATTTCAAGATCATGTCTGATAGTGTCTCTTGGACATTCAGGATATTCACTGAATATGATTGAATTCATATCGTAACTTTGTATAGCGGATAAAGCTATTGTTACAACTAAAGATCTTAAATTCGGAACACATGGACAGTTCGGACGACCTAGCACAGCTCAAAAAAAATATTTCCTACTTTTTTCAATCATTTCTATGCTGTTGAGCACCAAATCAATCAGAATACACCAAATTGCTTGTATATTATAATGCTTGGAAAAATTTAGGCTTGAAAGGGTTCTATGAAGCCAGTAGTCGGATGCGGTCCCTCTAGAGTTGGGACTATAGCGTTCAAAGATGGATGCTTGTCTTTAAAAGCGGAACGAAGGTGAGAAGATGTTGTTTTTGATTTTAAATTGAATCGATGCTGGAGAGGTTCGAATGATAGCCATGGCTACGCCGTTCGAAACAAGCTTAAGCTTGGAGAAGTGAATGTGCTCAAAAAACGAAAGAAGAATAAGACGTGGGAGGCTTAATGTATTTGTCCCACGTTCTGAGACCCTTCATCAGCTATGCCGTGAGTGCCGTAAACCAGTATAGCAGCAATGCACAAGCACTGTGAGGCGGTCAAACGGATTTTCCGATATCTACGAGGAACACCTGGTTACACGAAGGATGGAAACTCGGATATAGTTGGATACACAGATGCAGATTGGGGAGGAGAAGTTGATATCCGGAAATCCACCACAGCCACGTCTACACGATGCAAGGCGGCGAAATCTCCTGTAACGTAATGCGTCAACCGACGATTGCACTATGTTCCAGTGAAGCCGAATGTCGCGGACCATCCAAGAGGCGTTATGGTTGCAAAGTTTGCTGGAGCAGATTATCGGCAAGCAAGAAATGGATATCCTGCGATCTGCGATGTCAAAAAGGGATCGTACAATCCACGAACAAAGCACGTAGCAAGATTAGTTGGACAACGGATTGAATAACTTGTAGTACGTGAACACAAAGCAACAAGCAGTTGACGGGTTTACCAAATCATTGGCGCACCTGAATTTGCAGATCATAAGCTACAATGCGAGGATTAGGGGGGGGGGGAATGTTGGGATCGTTGTTATCTTGATGTATTGACGTATCTTTCCACTTCCATGTCCACGAAATAACGCAGATCTCCGAGATTCTTGACCACAAAGTTCTTCTCCAGTTGAGCAAATACCATCTTGAATTCTTCTTCCGACGGCGTGACGATAACCATGCCATCCTCGTAGATAAGGATGTACTCGAACACTTCATTCCGCTTACGTATATATAGACACGGATCCGCTTTGGCTTGCACAAATCTCATCGCTTTGAATAATGTGTCAACCTTCCGATTCCAAACGCGTGCAGGTTGCTTCAATCCGTAGATGCTTCTCTTCAAACGGCATACAGTTCGCTCGCCTTCACGGACATACCCCTCGGATTGCCGCATGTAGATTGTTTCTTTTAATACTCCGTTCAGGTACGCTGTTTTGACGTCCACGTGCTTCACTGTCAGATTGACTAGCCGTAGTGAAAAGTGTTCGAAATTCTGTGCACGATACGTGCCTTGTGCCGAACGACATTACCTTGTTCATTCAGTTTTGTTTTGAACGGCCATTTGCATCCGATTGCCTTCGTGCCAGAAGGAAGATCGAAGATTTTCCATGTATCTTTCTCGACCAAAGCTTGATACTCTTCATCCATAGCTTTCTTCCAAAGGTTCGAATCTTGGCTTCTCGATGCCTGCGTACGCGGATCATGTGCTTTATGCTCGCCTTCAGTCCCTGGAGGACACCACTGTTCTCGGGCAAAGGACCTACCTCAGCTTAGTTTGGATTGCCTCTGGATACCAGCTGGATCTGCTGCCTGATACGGAAAACCTCTGTTTGGAAAAACAAAATCTTTCAACTTGTCTGGTAGCAAGCGATCTGCGTCATCTGTGAGATAGGTTAATTTGAGTTTTGTTGCTAGCGCCATAATTGTCACGTCACATGAGGAATCGATGATGCTTCATCTTCACTTGCTTCACTTGATTGTACGCATTGGTTTCGTCTTCAACCGGTTCATCATTGTCGTTTGCGTTTGGTTGAACATCTTCGACTGCAACGGGTTCTATAAAGGACACATCGAAATACGCACTCTTGTTTGCTGATTCGTCTGGACTTCTGGAGAATGATTGCTTCAACGAAAAAGACGTTACGACTTTTGAAGATCTTCTTCGTCGTTGTATCGTACAACCTGTAAGCGTTCGTTTCTTCTTCGAAACCCACCAGTACGGCTTCACGAGATTTCGCATCCCACTTTTCCCTTAGCTGCTTCGGCACGTGCGCCATTACTTTGGCTCCGAAGGTACGCCCATGGGAAAGGTCTGGTTTGCGACGACTTCAAGCCTCTTCAGGTGTCTGATTATGCCCCATGGCTGTAGCTTCGCCTTGAACAATTAACACTGCGCTTGTTCAACGATAGTGCAGCCTGCCCTTTCCGCCAATCCATTTTGCTCCTGGGTGTTAGCTGCAAGTGTTTGATGCTGTATTCCGAGCATTTTTATCCGCCTTCCGAATGCCTTGGATTTTTTTTCGCAGTTGAACTGGTTGAATGATTTTGACGCCAGGAAGTAAATGAAAATGCATCTTGTCTTATCATCTGTGAACGAAAAATAGTACATAGTTCTAGCGTGTAACGTCACTTCCTTGTCCGAGTGTACCACATCAGAACATCAGTGACGTGACGGCCTTGCTTGGGAAAAAGAAGAAGGATGCTACCTACCCATGGCACAGATCATACAATTATCATTCGATGATTTGGTGAACTTGACCCTATTAGCAAGGCCATTCTTCAGCTGTTTCAGGCTGTTCACGTTCAGGTTTCCCATCCGTCTATGCCAAGAATTCAAATCGCTCGAGTAACACGTCAACCTTGTAGCTTTCTCACGCTCCAGCTTTCTCACGTAAACAAGAATAGACCTTTCGTCTTGTCATGGATTCCGGTTGTTATGACATTATCCGTTGGATCGATGATCTTCACGCCGTCCCGGTGGAACATTACCATACAAGAATTGCCATCGGTCGTTGTTGCCGCCATGATTGGTTGCCAGAACCGTACAAAACGCTGAACCATTCTTCACAGAAAGATGTCTTTCAATGTGCCCGAATTTATGGGAATGTATGCTTGTCGGCCATCTACCTCCCTTCTTCTATTCTACAGGTGTCGTTTCGGTTCTCGTACCTTGCTTTTGCTTGCTCGGGAACGTCTTCCTGTCAACAAACGCTGTCTTTCCATAGCTTAAGTGCAATTCTTGAAGAAGGTTCGTTTTTAGGCTGTCTCCAGTAATCTTCGTTCCGGAAATCTCAATTGCCATTTTAATCGGTGTACGTGTACGTTCCGTCTTCATTTGGATTCGGTTTCACTACTTTATACAGCTCCTCCAGTCCAAATAAGGCTTCCACAGTAAATTTCCATGTAGATAAATTTTCGCGACCAGCCAGTTGTTCGATTGAAGGAAGACTTGAAAAATTTACTAACTGCGAGGCTAGTGGAATTAGCTTGGTTTTCTCCGGAACAAGTTATAACGATCTTCAGAAACTACAGTGTGTCTCACAATAGGTGTCATCTTTTTTCAGTCTTGGTTTATTTCAGCTGGGTAATTTTAACAGCGTAATCGATTATACCCGTTCTGAGTGTATTTTTTGACAGCTTATCGCTGAAGATAAATAAGCGATTCTGTTTGTTTATATTTATCTGCTACCATGGAAGCCATACGGGAGCAAATTGTAAAATAACAGTTGCAAAAGCTTAGACCGTGTCAGATATTCAATGGCCTTAAGCAGTTCGGAGCGAGTAAGCATTTTGTTTTGCGTACCTTGAAACGGTTCAAGGAAACTGGAAATGTCCATATTCAACACAAAGGAGGTGCCAGGCAAACTACCAGAACGAAGAAAAAGATCAAATGTGTGAGGGAGCGAATAAGACGTAATTCAATCTTATCTGGCCGTAAATTGAGCAAACAATTTTAAATGACCCCTGCTTCAATGAACAGGCTCCTTAGACATGATCTGAAATGCAAGCCGTACAAGAAACAACGGGTTCACGGGTTGACGAAGCGTCAAAAGCAAGCCATGGTCCAAAGATGCAGAAATCTTTTGGTTCGGCACGGTGACTGCGAGATTTTATTTTCGGCTGAAATTCTTTTCCTCCCTAAGGACAATCATAATCAACAAAATGATTCTAGATAAACTATCTGTAGAACGCTATCAGAATGTACCGAAAATCATGGTTTGGGGCGCCGTTTCACGAAAAGGAAACCTTCCTCTTCTTTCCATAGAACCTAACTTAAAAATCAACACTGAATATAACATCGAGCAGGTTTTGAAGAACCATCTGCATCCTCATTTCTTCAACGCTGAATTGGAATACACCATGTTGTTTCCAACAGGACTCAGCTCCAGCTCTCAAGGCAAAGATGACACAAGCGTGGTGCGCGGTAAATTTGTCCGATTTTATCACAAGCCAAGAATGGCTTGCATCTTCACCGGATCTCAACCCACTTGACTATTTTGTTTCGGGTTATATGCTTCAACATATAGGCTCCTTCGAAGGGGCTTTTTTTTCCTCTGTTCGGGACATAAACCACTGCGACCAGTAATTAGATCTATTGTAGTATATCCCGTAACCTTTGTTTAGTGCATGTCGATTTACCTCATCACTATTGAGAAATGATAAAGTATTCGGTGTTGTTACAGTTGTCATTGTTTGTTTTGTTGGCAATGAATCGAATTTTATTGAAAGTTTTCGCTATTTAAACCCTTTGAGGAGTAAGAGCACTCTTCAAAGGCGCGCCCCTTCATCAGTCAAAATCAGATTCATTGCAAAAAAAACTATGACTCCGATACTGACCATACATCAGAACCCTAGTCATAACCAATTCAAATTATAGAACATCAAATAGAAAATGAGAATTCACATAAATGAAGACTAACCATGTTTTAATTATTCTAAGCTCATCCTCGCACAAGCGCAAAACAAGTATTGTCACTTTTCATAAGACATACAATGTAATAAGGACTAAGATATGTTCCTTTGACTACAAAAACAAATATGTTCCCTAGTTTGAATTAATTCGGTGGTAGATCTGATACCCCGTAACGCACCACGAAAAGGTTATCTACCAGCGTTACGGGTCTTCGAAGGGGCTTACTTTAGATCGATTCAAGAAACATTTGGTTGATATTTGGGACCAAATTCCCCAGGAAATTGGGTGTGCCAGATGCGACGGGCTTACAAAGCGTTTGCGCAAAGTTATCAAGGAAAAGGTCGAGAGATTCGAATTGAATCAATATAGTTTATATCTTTAACGTGAAGCTTTCAAATGAAAAATAAATGTTATGATTTGGTTAATTTGTTTTGCTGTAATCCCATTTTGGCTTGTGACACCTATTGTGAGACACCCTGTATAGGCCCATAACCTACTGGAACACTGCCGTAGAAAGCAGTACCTACTGTTAGGTTTGACAGTCTAATAACAAATCAGCATTTATTTTCTATTCAATATTAAGGACTACTGTGATCTCCTTCTGGTTCGGTCGTCTACTTCACAACAGAAATAAAATTTCTAAGTACTTTTTCAAACAGACGTAACTGATTTTGTAAACAAAAAGGGGGAAGTACGATTCAAACGTAAATTTCTGAAAACTCTGTTCACCCTCACGGAAGGTAGCATCAACATTATGTTAGGGAAATGTTATTCCTTGTATTGGTGGCCTTAGTTTGCATGAAAGTGCTAAGGGCTTTCAGAATTTAACGTTTGAATCTTACTTCCCCTTTTTGTTTACAAAATCAAATACGTCGTTACTCAACTAATACGCTAAGTTCAGTTAACCCATAATCGCAAAAAAAAGTGCACGTACTACTTTCTGAGTAAAATTGACTTTACCCGTATTTGAGTAAATTTGTACGGGAAAATATGGAGAATCACAAATAAAGTTTATGTGCCAATTGAAAAATATTTGTGAACATACATAGAGTTTATGTGTACACATTATATGGATTTACACATATATATTATTTGTGGGTCAAATTGCAAAAAATTATGTGTGGGACACATAAAATTTACCATTGCTTTTTTATCAGTGTATATAGACCGGACAACGCAAAATCATACAATCTGCCAACCCTGAGAAATGTCATATATTTGAACAATTGGTCTGGCACCACTTGTATTTGTACAAACTTGAAGTAAGCAGCGCAATAGGCTAAAAAAAGATTCGGTTTCGATGTTGGTAGTTTGTTTTGATTTCGTTTGAAGATATTCGTTAAAAAGCATAGTGATAAGTGCCGTGAAAAAAATGAATAACACGCGATGTGAAGTGAATTCTGTGGGTTTCTTCCGGTTTCCAAAGAGAGATAACATAAGGCAATAAATAATACACCGAAAATACCTACATTTACTGAATATGGAAGTAGAAAGTCCCTTATTTGTTCATAATTGGCTTTTGTCAAAACAATACTTGATCACAATACTTGCTCCTTTAGAGTGAATCAAAAGTTGACAGTCCGTTTGGCTGCATTTTTTGACAGGTCGTTTGGCTGCATAAGACAATTGTTGTCCGGTCTATATAGAGTGTCTATAATTTTTACTACCGCGTTCCCCGGTATGTCTGAAATTACAATTTTCAGTATCACTCCATTAGGAAAAACACTCTGGATGCATAATTCGTCCCACCACCGTAATCGAATTTCACAATCTTACATCTTACATCCAAAGCGATTAATTTCTCCACCACCGCAACTGCAATTTGTCAACCATCAGCAGGCTCCCTCTTCTTTCGCCCGTCGCAAAAGGGTTTCCTTCTGCATCAAAAACCCATTCCGGAGATTAGAATCGCCCTATTCTAACCCGGGTTTCACTTGTTGCCAATTGTCGAGCGGAAAAATCGACCATATGGATTCACGACGATCTTTTCGAGCGATAGAAAGAAAGAAGAAGAAAAACATTAAGACTAATCTGCTTTGTAAAGCTTCCCGTGCGTGGGATTACATTACATTGTGCATTTTGAGGTTAGGATTGTACTTTTGGCGATCGCACTCAGAGCGTCACAAAATGGAACGCGCAGCGCTTCCACGAACCACCAAAGGTCAATCCCCGGACGTGATGAACCGCGGCATTCTATATTTGACACTTGAGAAGCAATTGTCATCGCTTGGCTTCGCATGTTGCACGGCAGTCATGGGCTGAAAACGGCGATGAAAACAAAAGGAAGAAACAACTTTTCGTCGTTCCGGGAAGTTTAAAAAGGCATTGTGTAGCGTTGATCCTGATGGAACGCACACTCGTTCCAATTTTCCTCGAACTTGGGATTTAATTCCGAGCACCGGCAGCTTGAGTCATCAAGCGTCCATCTGTCTAGCGGGAAGAGCGCGCGCGAGTTGGTCAAATATGGTCTAATCCAGGTTATTGCGGGTATTATTGGTACGAGGACATGACCGGCCGGGTGCGGAGCGACGCGAGGTGAGTATTAACTTTCATTACCGCTGCTAATGATGGACTCTTTATAAATGCATCGATCGATGCGTGTTGTAAATATCCGTTTTCAAAACTCACCGAGGGGATAGTTCTTGAAGTGAGCCGTTAAGGAGAGGAAACATTGATTTCCTGCTTCGTTGTTTCGTTTCGAAAGAGCACCCCGAGCGACGGGTAATTCAGGTAGCCGAATTTGTCAACACGCACACACACGATTTGACGGGGAATTAGAGAAATATCTAATAAATGACGAAGATTGCTGCTGCTGCTGCTGTCGAAGTCTCTTATTGTTTACACACTTTGTCTTTCGGTTTTCGGTTCGGTAATGTACCGAACAAATAAACAGTAAACAAACATCACAAATAGCGCTCATTTGTGAGGCAAGATGCTTTTTAGGCTGAGATTCGGATAAAACAGTAAAACAATCAAGAGGAATGGAAAACAAAGTACAGCTCACAAAAGTGTCACCCTCCGAGAAAAAAAAGAGTAAACATCGCAAACGTGGACGTGATTGTCTTGCTAGTATTTTTGCTCTCTCTTGTCTGATTTCTTTGTTCAACTACAGTTCGAGAAGCAGAGCAACAAGTTCACGAAAAGATGATTCAGAGTAGGCCAAGATTGGATGTTAACGTCACCATAGATTGCCACCAACGACGAGTTCCAGAGAAAAATAAACAACTTCTACTAGGTAAGGCAGGTGGCGCCCTCAAGTGCCGGTGTAATGAAAGTACTTACAAAATGAGATCCAGTCATTTTTTCATCACAATTGCGTTAATAGACTGCATCTAGAACGCTCGCTACCAATCATCATTACAGCGAATACCACTTCATCAACAAGGATTAGAACTCACTGCGTGCAGCCGGCACACTTCGCCGTTTGAAATCCGTTCTCGGAAACGAATAGACAACTCCCTGCCGCTGGGAAAACGCATCCAGAATTACGCATCACTCGCCGAAAAAATGAAGACATAAAACCTATCTGCCATAAATGGAAATCACCGATAGCCGTCCGGAGAACAATCGAAAAGTGGAAGACAACATCTAATAAAAATATCGCCGGCACGTGACTCGCGGCTGCGGTTTTTCAAGAGTCGCTCGGAAGCACAATGCATTTTCCGTGTCTCGATCGTGGACCCATTACACCATTAATTACAGCCAGCTTCCTCCTCCCTCCGATGATCCGGGCAAAAACGGATCATAACTGCAGCCACTCGACGCGTCCCCCGTAAGTATTCGAATGTAATTTGGCATGTGACAATTTCATGATACTCGCACTCCGGTGTTGGGTTAGGAGTTTCTAGACACGGCACGTGACTTACTCTCCTACGGCACACGATGGCGCGATGATGATGCTGCGAAAAATCTGGTTTATATCACCCTGCGCTGCAGCAATTTTCCGAACACAATCAGCAACCGACTGGTGACAGTTTAACCCGCCGCCGCCGCCGCTGACACTGACACTGTTACTATCGATACGGCAACGATGGAAACCAATCACGGGCGGCGGTGGGTGAGATTTTTGTAGATTTTTGATCGATTTTATCAACTGGTCTGCCCTGGGATACATAGTTGACGTAACCACCATCGGTATGATTGTTGAGAAAACGCGTGTTTCCAGGTTTAAGCTGAAATGCAATGTATACCAACAATTATGGGCAAACTTTCTGTCCATTTGATGAAGTCTTACTAATTAAAGGGCCAGCATGATAATAAGAATAGTTTCATTTTTTTATCATCTTTAAAACGCATACGCCAACTTATGCGAATAAACAGGCATATTACTGAACGTTTATTCTCATAGTTTGGCGTAAAAACCAGGCTACTATTTTCTGAATAATTTGTCGTCGCTCTCGCCGATTGGCTTTACGAATACCAAGGAAAAGTTTCTACCAGCATAGCTCCCATTTGATTTTGACGATATCTACCATCAGACTTATCAGTCCAGAAAATGTTCGACTCTTTCAAAGAACGTCAGATGGCGAAAAAAAGCAAGAATGTTGCAAAAAAGCAAGAATAGAAACTATTCAAGCATCTCGTAGGCATGCCGGTTTTGAACAATTTTTGCCACCGCTTTCTGGCCATTTTGTTGAGTTTTAAAATCAGTTAGAAACCAACACAGAAAAAAATAATGAATTTCAATTGGCGCGTAAAATTATCCCGTGTAAAAAAACGAAATTGTTTGCAATCTTTCATGCGCCATAGGGTAAACGCACCAATAGTGGAGGTAGTATCATTAGTGGTTGTATTGGAATAAAATACATGCTATATCAAAGAAATTCTGAAGTTCTGCTCACAAGTTGGCTTCCAAACGTCCAATTAGGTTGTATGGAACATTTGAGTTGAAAACATATTTGTTTTAGTGTGAAAATGACTTTAAATCATCGTTTTTAAAATAAGTGAATATAATCTACTAAATTTCTTATGTTTTCATTCGCAAAATCAATTTTTTATTAACGGTTGAAATTGCTATTATTTTACATGAAATCCGTTGTTTTTGCTAGGCATTACCTTTAACACTATTTCTATTAACAAACTAAAACCATAAAATCTTCATTTTTATGATTTTTCTTGACTTTTCCCGCTGTGCCATTATGGGCTCACAAAAACACACATGTTCTCATAGTGGCTGGATTCGAATTTGAACAAGTGACAGTTAAGAAAAAAATGAAAACAAAATCAGTTTTTGATAATTTTTGTTGCAATTACGCGTAAAAATAGCTTATTTTTACTTATAATACACAATTGTAACACAACGAACTCCCGCTGCATGGAATTAGCGACCTCCAAGCAAAAGTCACTAAAGACTGTATTCGATGAAATTTCGACACACGCAATTGTTCTTAACTTTTTAGCGTGTGGGTAAAAATTATTGAAATTTTGACTGAATGTATTTCATTGTGTTGTGTCAATTGTGTAATAAGTTACGTGAAAATCGGTCGAGTGACTTCAGTGATGGCTTCGAATGAAGAAATAGTGCGCCAACAAATTTTGGGCACTCACTTCGAAAACCCAAACACTTCTCATCGATGGATCGGAAAATAGCTCGGAATCGCACATTCAACCGTATCTCATGTAATCAAAACGTTCAAAGACCGTAAGACAAACAAGCGGAAAAATGGTAGTGGCAAAAAACGTGGCACATCAAATCCGGAGAAGGCCAGGATGGTATTGAACCAATTTAAGCGTTATCCCAACATTTCGATCAGGGATGTTGCGAAAAAGGCGAAAGTTTCAGTTTGTTTTGTGCAGAAAACAATGAAACGTTCTAGATTACATGTGTACAAGGTCCAAAAGGCACCGAACTGGAGCGATAAACAGAACTCGGTGGCCAAAACTCGTGCAAGACAACTGTACAGGGAGTGGCTTACAAAACCGTTCTGCATTGTGATGGACGATGAGGCCTACATTAGAGCCGACACCAAACAAATGCCAGGACAGGAACTCTAAGTTGGCCGTTCCGGAGAGTGTACGGAAGAAGAAACAGTCGAAATTCGCCAGTAAATTCCTTGTCTGGCAAGCGATCTGCGGATGTGGCAAAATGAGTCAGCCCTTCATCACCTCTGGGAGCGTCAACGGACAAATCTACAAGGACGAATACCTCCAAAAACGACTTCTGCCCTTCTTGAGATCTCACGATGGCCCGACACTGTTTTGGCCGGATTTGGCATCTTGCCCCTATGCCCGACCCGTCTTAGACTGGTACAAAGATAATAATGTAGTTTTTGTACCAAAAGACGTCAACCCTCCAAACACTCCGAAACTTCGCCCAATTGAAAAATTTTGGGCAATCATGAAGGCAAAGCTCGTTAAAACTCCAAAACTGATAGAAAATGAACTTGAACTAAAGAAAGTGTGGTTAAAAGTAAGTAAGCAAGTCGGTCCTATCATTGCCCAAAATTTGATGAAAGGGGTCAAGGCAAAGGTGCGGGCATTTGGGTTGGGAGGAGAAGTTCAATAAACCAATGATGTCAAAACTTAACCATTTAGTAGTTCTTTATTTCCAGAAAGTTTGAAAAGAATCGAGCTCAAGGAATATTTTTGGTGACCTATTTTGTGTGTCCAAATTTCATCAAATACAGTCTTTATACGCAGCATGCAAAGCTTACGGGATTCCTCAATCTACCGTTCGCTACCGTACGCTTAGTGGCAAATGGACCACAAATGTTCGGAAAGGGTTAACAGTATTAACGGATGATAAAGAGCGGAAGCTTGTGCAATACCTCGTTGCAATGGAGAAGAGGGGGTTTCTGGTTGTGAAAAAATTACTGCTGCACAAAGTGAAAACTTTCTTTGAAGCGAATTCTCGACCCAATCCGTTTACAGACAATGTTCCAGGCAACGTCATTCTTACATCCGCAAACGAAGACCGTGCTCGCTAGCCGTTACAGCAAAATATAACTGTAATGTTCACATTCGAGGCGGATGGATCCGTTGTGCCTCTCGGAGTTGGTCTGCCTATGCAGCGCTTATCTGCGGACCTTCTACGTAAACTCCCTGGATATTGGGGCATTGGGAAAAGTTCAAAAGGATGGATGGATACTACCAACTTAATGTTGTACATCCTAAATGTTTTCTACCCACATCTCCAAAAGAAGAAGGTTCTGTTGCCGGTGCTGTATTTCGTTGACGACCACTCCAGCCCTACGTCTGCGGAAGTGGCCGATTTATGTCTATATTTGGGTTATGTATTAATGGCGTTGAACCCAAATACTACTCGAATCACACTACCGGCAGATGTCACCGCATTTAAACTGCTCAAGAGTTCCTGGAAGAGTGCTGTATCGGTCTGGCGGATGGAGCACGGAGGAGAGAATATAAGTTTAAACATAAGTTTGAACAGAAAGTGATTCTGTACATTGCCATTTCCGAGAAAGGCATTTCTAAGCCATGGTTCAAGCCCTCTGGTTTGGCAATCAATCAAGATGTGTACCAGAACGAATGTTTGAAGAAAATTTTGATCCCGTTTCTACAAAAACATCATGCTGCTGGACAATACGTGTTTTGGCCGGACAAAGCGTCATCGCATTACGCCATAAAAACACAATCGTTCCTGAATACCCATTCGATCCCATTTGTACCCAAAAACCACAACCCGACAAATCTGCCTCAGTGTCGCCCAATCGAAGATTTCTTCGGGGTTTTGAGTTCCTTGGTGTACAAAAATAACTGGAGAGCCACGAATTGCAAACAGTTGATTGGTAGAATCAAGAGATGCATTCGCAAAGTTGACATGGAGGCCGTACAACGCTCCTGTTCCGACATCAAACGGTAGCTTCGCCGAACATCCGATTACGGACCGTTTTCAAATGTTCACTAATTTTTTTTCAACAATGGACAATGTATCTTTTATTTGAATAAATCAGATCTTCTTCAACTATGTTTGTCTTTTTTTGACAGCTTGAGAAAGAAATTCCAAAATTTTAGTTGCCACCCGTTATGTCTGGATTTGGGTATTGTATTAATCGCGTTGAACCCAAATACTACTCGAATCACACAACCGGCAGGTGTCGCCATATTTAAACCGCTCAAGAGTGCCTGGAAGTGTGCTTGTCGGTCTGGTGGATGGAACACGGAGGAGATAATCTTCCATTGAATCATTTCCCCGGCGTGCTGCAAAATGCGATGGATAAAGGGATCAGAGGGTTTCAGAGTTTGTGGTCTATTTCCCTTCGGGGCCGTTAATTTTGACTATGGAAAATGCATTGCCAAGTCAGTAAGACAGAACGAGATCACCGTGCAGATGTTGATGTAGAAAAGATGCTTGAAAAGGATCCCGGGGCGTCTGATACGGACGAGATAGTTCCTGGGCCAAACATGATCGAAGAGCAAGGCGTTGTTCTTGAAGAATCTGTAATTATTCCGACATCACCAATCGAAGCGGCAATAGATTGCATTGGCAGAGATCGTATCAACGGATCCAGTCGTGGCTCTGTCAACTCTGAAGAGGGAGAAATCATCCGGAAGCTCTATGAGACGTTGCTGATGCCGTTCGATTTGTGGAATATGGAGGCTGGCCGTGAAATTCAGGACGCATCTGTTTTAAAGAACGCCAGAGCTGAGGAGGATTCAGCATTTGTCGAGAGATGGGTGAAGATTTCTCTGATGTGGAGGAGCGTAACGAAACAGCTTCTATTCCAATGTAAGAAAGGAATGTAAGTAACATTGCAAGTCGTTACATGAGCAGTACGGATATGCTGAAGACGCCATCGACTTCCCGTAGAAACAGCAGTCATAGGAACTACAAAAGAAAATATCACCCAATATTGACAGCTTCCGAGCGGTTACAAGAAATTCGTCTTTTATGAGGAAGAAAAGGAGAATGAAGAAGCGAGAAAGGAATCCAGAGCAGAGGAGAGAGAGCTTGCGAAAATCAGCAACGAAAAGCTGAAAAATGAGAGAGCGGAAATCCGGAAGCAAAAACGAAAAGAAGCTGAGCAACGGAAAAATGAGAAGGAAAAACTTCGAAAGCCAAAACAGGAAGAAATTGAACAGAATAGAAAATTAAGAAGCAACATCAAGACAAGCCTTTAGCTTTGAATTAAACGTAAATAAATTAGTTCGTATAACTATAATTTAGAAGAAAAATTAGTAATCTCCATTTAATTCCAACTACCTTTGCTTATCTTCGACAGATACGCGTATTTCGTCTACAATGTGCAGACTTCTTCAGTGTCTCGTACTAATAACTCGACTAGTTCGTATAAGATTTTACTGCAAGATATTTAAATTTTTCTCAATTACCTCCACTATAAGTACCTGATGCCACCATTAAGAGAACCATACCACCCCTATAGGTGCGTTGATGAAATAAGTTAAAACCAGTATATTTCAAATGTGTTTCCTCTTCACTGATAAAAATAGGTTAGTTTTCGAAACATATGAGATATCTCAACCTTATATTGTGATAATACATGAATATTGTTTCCAAACTTGTCTTGATAATGACCTTAATCTTCGAGCAGGATGACTAATTGCGCCACTATTGGTACACTTACGCTACCAGAATGTTTGCAATCTTTCATCACAGACAACAGACGTCCAGTCTCAAACGACCGCTCATAAACGGAACTGTCGATTCAAATTAGTATGGAATGTCTAATGGAGTGGTGCAAGTATTTTAATTTTGACATAGATACATTGACAGAGTTGTTATGTTACGTCATCAATGTTGGTAAACAAACTTATAGTGAAAGGTTGAAATGGGACCAAAACGAGGATACTATTGGTGCACAAATCAGCAAGCAAATACTTTGGCAAAAAACATTCCATAGGTTTCCCAAAAACAATGATTTACTTCAGAAAAGAGGAATTAACCTTCTGAATTTTGATTCCGTGTGGAATTCTCCTAGCCATCGCAAGAGCCATCTGGTTGCCAGCATGGTCAAGAGTGACTGATTAATATGTAAACAAACTAATGTTCGTTAGATTGTTTACACGGAAGCGTCTAAGAAAAATATGGATTTCAAAAGACAACGGATTTTAATTTGCATTTGGCGGGAAAGCGTCTCAACCAAATACTGGCCAAGACACGGAAGGAAGGAATATGCCTCACATTAATCCACCGGATGTAGAGAAGATGGAGGACGAGGAGAAGCATCGATCCAAAGAAAAAACCAGGTCGTCCTCGCAGTGTACGTATCAAACGGCTTGTAAAGGCGGTGCGTAAGCGAATTCGCCGAAATCCTTGTCGTTCTTCATTTAAAATGGCGACGTTTTTTATATAAAATTCGACGAGGATTTGAAATTGATCCCGTACAAGAAAAGACAAATTCATGGACTTTTGGAAGCCAATAGAAGGACAGAGTCTTTCTTTGTCGCGAATTACTTCGTCGGCACGGTGATTCCATGATTGTATTTTCGGATGAGACAAATTTCGTGTTACAGCAACGTTTCAACGCTCAAAATGACAGGGTCTATGCAGCGAGCATTCAGGATATCCCTTCTTCAATCCCTAGTAGCACACATGTTGCCATTAAGTTGAGAAAACATACATGTGCTTTTGTTAGTCATAATCAAGTTGTTGCAACTAATTATGATCGTGGTGTGCTACTTGGGTTTGCGCTTCCAAAATCATACTTCGGTCATGCGCCAAAGCGAATACTGCTAAAAGTCATCTACCGCTGCTTTTTATTGATAAGGGTATAAAATCAACGCAGCTCACTACTTAAAAGTGGTCCTGGGGCGTCCCCGGCGTAGTGGTTAGCATCCATTCCTCTCACGCCAAAGTCTCGAGTTTGAATCTCACCCCCGGACAAGTTACGAAAATACCCAAAAGGTATTTGAGTGACTACGACGGGAGATGAACCAGCCCAGGGCTGAAAATCTCGAAAATCAAGGAACTAAAAAAATGAGGTCCTGGGTAAGCATTTGAAGAAACATACTTTCTTAAAACAACGATTTTCGGTAACTGCAAATGGGAGTTTCAACAGGATTCTGCGCCGTCCCATGGACAAAGATTACCCAAGCATGCTGCACCAAGAATTTGCCAGACTTCATTCCTAAGGAATTATGGCCAGCTTATTCGCCAGATGCAAATCCTCTGGATTTCTCTATTTGGGGAATCATGAAACCACATTTTCGAGATCTCAAACCAATGGGTATTGAAACGTTCAAAGCTAACATACAGAAGACTTGGAATGAAATCCCCGAAAATCAGGTGCGTGCCGCTTGTAATGCCTTTCCGAAGAGATTAAGAGCAATAATTAAAGCTAAAGGCAACAGAATCGAAATGTAAGTATGTACACATAAACAATTAAATATAACAAATAGAATAACAAAGAAACATTTAAATTATTTATCTTTTCGTGGGATACAGACTTTGTTTCATGCGTCACTTATTTGGGCCTATCCGGTATACTTCTAGGAAGTATCTTCCAGAGCATCTGCTCAATGAAATTAAGTTCTCTTGGATGTAAAGGACAAGTTTTTGAGAATGAATAAGAACGCAGATCTCACTCCTGTTCAGGGCACCGTTTATTCACATACGACTGACTCTACTTGCGAATGAAAACAATATGGCGGTTGACGTGGCGGTTGACAAATAAAAAGCCGAGCCTCGGCTTACAACACTGCTAAACCGATATTTCGGCATGATAGGCAGCTGAGGTCAGTTGAAGTTTGGTTAACGTTTGTGCTCGGCTCCTAGTGTTTCCGAGAATCGAATTAATAATGAAGTTACCCGATATTTCAGGATCAAATGATGCTGAGACTCGACATCGTTCGATTTTTTGCCAAGTTATCAGTAAAATATGAAAATGCCGAGTGAATTCAGCTAAATGTTTAACCGAACCCGTGAATAATTTGTCAGTGTGTATTATAAGGAGTGTATCGAATATAAGCTATCCACATACATTTGCGTTGTACGCATGTATTTGTGATGTTTTTTTATGCTCTCAACACTGCATGCTGTGCGTTTGACTGTCAGCTTTCTTTTGTTTACTTGTTTGTGCGGTTCAAATTCTGCGTTTTCAAAATGTCGCGTATTTAAAAGGAAGTGAAAATTAAGGTTCTGGACACATGGCTAAGTGAGAAGGGTATTAATATACGAAAATTGGCGAAGCGGTTTAGAATTCATCATGCGAGTGTTAAAACCATCATTAATAAGTTTGGGGAACACTATTTTTTGGATGAGCTACCAGAAAGAGGCAGAAAACCCGGTTCTTCCAACCAGAAACTGGAGCAGAAAGTGGTATTTCTAATCATGAAGAACAAATCAATCACTTTCACTTTTTTTAAACACTATTTAAAAAAAACTTTTTTGAGCGTATTAGTAGAACAATTGTGTTTGGGAACCTAGGAGAATTTAAAATTTGAATGAAGTGTTAAATTTTAAACAAATCAATGTCAATACGTGATTTGGCCAAAAAAGCAGGAAGGAGTGTCGGAATGATCCAGCGTATCAAGAGGCGAAACCACCTGAAGACCTACAAGAAGCAGAAAATCTCGAAACAAAGTGCAGAACAGAAGAAGCGAGCAGCAACAAGGGCCCGGAAATTGTATTCGCGTCTTTTGCAGCGTCCTGATGCATGCGTTTTGATGGACGATGAGACCTATGTAAAGGAGGACTCAAAAACCCTTCCAGGTCCACAATACTTTACTGCCGTCGTTGGGGAGGATGTGAGCGATGCGGACAGGTCGATTCAAGTGGAGAAATTCGGTCGAAAGGTACTGGTATGGCAAGCAATATGTTCCTGTGGTTTGAAGTCAACCATTTTTTACACTACCGGAACTACAAATGCGGAAATCTATCGATCTGAGTGTCTCCAGAAGAGATTGTTGCCTTTATATAAGAAGCATAGTACACCTCCACTGTTTTGGCCGGATTTAGCGTCGGCTCACTATGCCAAAACCACTCTCAATTGGCTTGCGGAAAAGGGTATAGATTTCGTTGAGAAAAATATCAATCCACCAAATTGCCCCCAGCTTCGACCCATCGAACGTTACTGGGCAATCGTGAAGAGGGTCTTCAAGAAGACTGGTAAGGCAGCTGGGAACATGCAGGAGTTCAAAAAAATCTGGGCTCAAGCGTTCAAAAAAATGCCGGAACTTGATGAAGAGCATTCGATCCAAAGTTCGAAAATTCGTGTAGGAATAACTTAAATTTCATCCGGTCTTCATTATGTTCAAGTTTAACCTCGTACAATAAAGGATCAATTTTTTGTATGAATAAAATATCGGTTTGCAACCTAATTTGAAAGAAAGTTTGTGGATAGCTTATTTTCGATACACTTCTTACAAGGTATTATGATGTTTTGAAAAAGAAGATACAAATTTTGCATACGCTCTTATGACAAGTTAGTCTAGCATAATTTACTTTTTTCATCTTGAGCAGAACTCAATGAATGAGCAAAGTTTCATTCCAATCGGAGATGCCAATCTCATTTGCTATTTGGGGTGGAATTGCTCAAAACCATATTTTTCGAGTAATTCAAAGCAGTTTTGGCATAGATCGTCCGATATTTCAGCCTGTATCTCAACATCCTGAAAGTTTTCTCTCATATTTGACATTCACTGCCAAAGCAACGCCGATTTTAAAAGGAAAAGCCTTCGCAGACCGAACCGTTTTGTTGAATGAATCCGTTTAATCACTGCCAACAAAACAATCAAAACAACAACAACTGCCACACCCTTCATTCTGACACACTGCTAGCTGAGCTGCTGTTTGGCTCTTCTTACCGCACGATAGCTTGAAAAATGAGAACTTTCCGTTCGCCCATTCAGGCCGCCGCAATGAGGAAGTAGCGAGCAGCCACTTGAACTAAACGCGTTGTTTACAACCATTTTTCTCGAGTAGCACAACAACAACAACTGCCATTAAACAAGAACTGTAACGGGCATGCAATTTTCATTCATCGTTTTTCCCCGCTCGTTTCCGCGAACGTCACGACTGGGTGCAACAGTAGCATTGAGCTAGTAGCGGGAGCAGGTGTTGAATTGCCACTTTTGCCACGAGACGCGAGCGTTTTCAACTTTTCAATTGATCACCAACTGGGCCGTAGGAAATTTGCCTTAAAAGTCAATCCGTGAGTAATCCCATTCAATTATTATTTCACTCTTCTTCTTTTGACGGATAGTGGGACTTATTTGATGCAGCAGCGATTTGAGGCCTTATCGGTCCCACGGGGGCAGTTTCCCTCCGAAGTAAGACATGCTAGCAAAGTAGGCCGAACAGAACAAATTGGCAATTGGTTGGACGTCTTTTGATCGGATGGTTTTAGCAACCCTTTTACGATCGTTGGTCCGTCGTTTTCTCTTTTGTGGGAGGAAATGAAAGTGAAATAAAACTAATGTTATTTCATCCCTCTATCGAGTCCAGGGGATTAGGGCGCCGACGGTGGTCGGTTGTCATTGTCGTCGTCGTGTGGCATTTTCGATAATAATGTTAGCAATGCTGGCGGGAATGGACGATGGTGAGAGAGGGTTGCGATTGGAAATGGGATGGGATTCGTTTGCCACTTTTCAACGATACCGAAGTCGGTATTGATGTTTTCGTCAGATTATTGATTTCTTTGGCAAATCACTGTTAGAATAAAGTAGAGCGATGAAGTGTGATCATCCAACCATGGTTCTGGATTGTCTTATGGAAACACAGAAACCTTTGTCATACGTTGCTACCTCGCGATTTTAGAAATATATTCAAAACTCACCAAAAAAGCAACAAAGAACCGTGTTCTATACATCTCTAAAAAGGACATTTATGAATGCACAGAAAAAAATAATGAATTTTAACAAGCGCGTAAAATTTTCCCTCGTTTAATTCCAAGCCAAACGAGCCGTAAACATCGAAATTGTTTGCAGTTTTACATGCGTCATACAACAATGTTTGCAATCTTTTATAAAACAGGCTAGATTCAGGCGTTATTTAGGTTAAATTTACATGAAATATCCCTTTATTTTCTGCCGAATTTGCTGAAAAAACTCCGAAATATCAATGTTTCTTTTTATCTGTGTAGTGTAAGTGTTCGCGTTTCAGTTCCGAGTGTTTTTGAGATTGTCGTGATCAATATCGTGTAGTTGTGAATACATGTGCAGGAAGTGATCGTATGTGGTTGTAGTTTTCTCCGTCATCAAAGCTCCCTGGCGAATATCGTTACCACAGAACGCAGCCACCACCCCACCGAAGTCTACACAACCCACCACCAGATGGACGGAAAACGTCTCTTTTGGGCGGCCATGAGGAGTGGCGATAGAGAAGGCCATTGCGAACTGCGCGATAACTAGCACAATGAATGCGATTGGCTTGGGTCACTGGCCATATGCTGAGGGCGGTGACCCCATGACCCATTAGACTCGCATATCCAGCTCGATAGGAATTTTTAATCAGTAGTAAACCATCTAGTTGAACGGTCGATAATTCTCGATCCTAGTGAAAACACCAAAACCGTTTACGAAAGCGAAAGATATTAGTGCACATCTGTAGAAGCACTTAAGCAGTGAACAGTAGGTAACTTGCCCGTAACTGCCATGGAAGATAAAAGTCTTAACGCAAACTACTTGTCCGTTAGGACCCCGCTGTATTTTTGTACAGAGTCCCTGGAATCCCCGGTAGACGTACCGGAAGCCTGCACCGTTCCTAGGGCATCACACTATTCATCGTTCCGAGTCCGTCAACATACTCGGTGGCCCAGGACGGTAGTAAGGAGAAGAAATCGCCATCCCTACCCCATCAGCATCCGGAAGAGCGAACGCGCATCGTCGGAACTGGAAACCCGAAGGAAAACCAGCCCTCGAGAGGAGCAGTCAACGTGGATACGTGGTGGTGAAACTGCAAGGGGCCCCGAAGAACAGAAGGTCAGATAGACAGTAAGAAAGTGGGAGATAAATATAAATTGTGGACGTGAAGTGCTCTAGGAGTTTTTTATACTAATCAGTGCGATTATTCCCTGCTTCGTGTAACATTGTCCGGTGAGCGTGCCGACCCTGAGGCCATTGTAGTCAGGGAGTTTCAGAGGCGCTCCCGATTGAGGTGGCTAATACTTACAGTAGTTTTACGACATATTAAAATCGGAAACATACGACATACAATTAAAGGCACGTTTGCAAAGCAATCATTCCAGAGTTCGCCCCGTACACGGTTCCCCTATGTGAAACTCTAAGGAGGGAGGTGCTTCGTAAGATACGGCTACGAACCTGGAATGGAATATCGGCGAGCAGCGAAGGGCAGTCCGAACCGATCAGACAGCAAATCCGTGATGATAAGTGCCTTCGCGACTTCACGACGAATTTGTCCAAATGACTCATAATGCAGCGACTCTCGTAACTCGGAAGGTTGAAAGAGTTCCTCCAAGGCATTCTAAGAAGAGCGTATCGGATCGGAGGTCGTTGAGTTTACTCAATACGTTCGGCACTATTTTGGAAATGACTTAAGGCAGTACACGTCTCGAAATTCCTTAGCCACACGAAAAATGAAGCCGAGATTTCGAGAAGCTTTTGTTATGATGTAGGACATGTGAGGTTTGTACGTGAGTTTATCGCCGAGTATCACTCCAAGGTCCTTTACTTGGTTGTCTCTTTGCAGAGGAGTTCCAACTAAGGAATAACCGAAGGTAATAGGAGACTTCTTCCTAGAAAAAGTGTCAATGGTACACTTTTCCGGATTCAAGATGACATTGTTGAAATGCAAGAGCAAAATCAGCGGCCCAAGATGTTTGCCTTGGGGAATGCTGGACAGGAAGGGGAACGAAGAGGACAGCTCATCGCCAATTTTAACCTTGAGTGTTTTGCCATGAAGATACGATTTGAACCAGTAAAGCAAGGAGGCGCCAAATCCAAGCTTTCCAGTTTTGCCACAGCGAAGTCTTGGTTGATTCTGTCAAAGGCAGTAGATAAGTCATGTACATAACGTCCGTTTGTGAACCAGCTGAAATCCCATCCATGAAGAAAGAAGTTATTGATAGAAGATTTGTGGTCGTTGAACGTTTCAGCATGAATCCATATTGATCGTCGCTAATATATTGCTTCATGAGGAAATGACGGTCAGTTCAAACAGCTTAGAGGCTGTTCACAAGCTCGAAATTCCGCGATAGTTATCAGCATTTCTCCTAACTCCATTTTTGTGCACGGGAAACATGTACGCATCCTTCCATAGTGTTGAAACTTACCGGTCGTCAATGATGACCGATAGATGTGGCATAATGGTGCAGTCAGCGAAGCGATGTTTTAGAAACACGGATGGAATACCATCTGGTTCAGTGCTGCTGAGCAGCTGTGCGTCCCGGTGTTCAAATTGCAGAAGATGAATGAACGTGGTGTAACAAAGCTTGACTGAAAACAGCAACTTGATCAGCGCACGAAATGTTCGGATTTACAGCATACTTGCCTGGAATCGGTGTTCGAAAAACTCCATCTTTCAACTCAAATGCAGGCCGGGACGGCTGTTGGTCGCCTAAACCAAACGCAGGGTTTATGGTCGTTTATTCCATTGATGCAATTTCTTCCACTGAGAGGCTCCGTGGATCTTTGGATGCGGCAGCAGGTAGAGGTTGCCAAAAATTTTCACTCAGTCTGGTATCGAAGAACCTCCCGGTAAATAATACCTTTCGGTCATGTTGAGGTAGCCAGCGCTTTGGATTTCAACTCCATGCTTATTCAACAGTTGCTTACTCGGGATTGAATTAGCAACCGTGCAAAACACCGACTGCACACTTCGCGAAACTTGTTTGATCTGAGCTGAGTTGATCAATGATTTCAGCATTCAATTCATCATGGCATATCACTGTGGGAGTTGAATGCTTGTTCCTGACTAAAGGGTGATACGGTCAAAATTTGGTCAAGGGAAAACGCGTGTAAATCGGTGAAATCGTTTATTTAAAAAATCAAATTAAATTTCTTTTTCAAGTTCAATTAGTATAAAATTCAGGAAAAATATTCAGTTAGGCTTCCGCTTTTCCCAATCCGAACTGCCGGGCCTTACGCTTGACCCCTGCCATCAGATTTTGTACAGCCACCTTGTCCACCTTCTTCGCCGCAGAAAGCCAGTTTGCCTTGAACTGCCGCTCGTCCTTAGCAGTTTTTTGGTCTTCTTGAGGTTCCACTTGACCATAGCCCAGTATTTCTCAATTGGGCGGAGCTCTGGCGTGTTCGGAGGGTTCTTGTCCTTGGGAACCACCTGCACGTTGTTGGCGGCGTACCACTCCATGGCCTTTTTACCGTAATGGCAAGATGCCAAATCCGGCCAAAACAGTACGGAACAACCGTGTTTCTTCAGGAAAGGCAGCAGACGTTTATTCAAACACTCTTTCACGTAAATTTCTTGGTTGACAGTCCCGGAAGCTATGAAAATGCTGCTTTTAAGCCACAGGTACATGGGCCAAACCAGATATTTCTTTGCGAACTTTGACAGTTTCGTGTGCTTGAAAATATCTGCTACCTTTCCCCTTCCTTTTGCCGTATAAAACTCCTGTCCCGGAAGCTGCTTGTAGTCGGCTTTGACGTAGGTTTCGTCGTCCATTACCACGCAGTCAAACTTCGTCAGCATCGTCGTGTACAGCCTCCGGGATCGCGCTCGGCCGTCGTATTTTGTTTATCATCGCGATTTGGAGTCACTACCTTCTTGTAAGTCGATGGTCCGGCTCGTTTTTTGGCTCGATGCACGGTTGCAGACGATACACCCAGCTTATTTGCGGCATCTCGGAGAGATAGGTTAGGGTTTCGCTTGAAACTACCGGCAACTCTCTTTGTCGTCTCAGCGGCTTCCGGTTTTCGATTTCCCCCGATCCAGACTTCCTGGCTGTCGACAAACGTTCCCCAAACACTTTAATTACATTTGTAACGGTTGATTTGGCAACTTTTAGCGATTTTGCCAACTTTGCGTGCGAGTAGCTCGGATTTTCGCGATGCGCGAGCAAAATTTTGATACGCTGCTCTTCTTGCTTGGACGGCATTTTGACAACTGAAGAGTGAATTCCAAAATCAAAATAGGTGCAACATTCTACACACACACACCTTCAAAATGGGGGTGTTCAGGTTTTTTAAATGCAAAATTGAAAGAAATACGTCAAGTTGATATTGACCAAATTTTGACCGTATCGCCCTTTAGCCTCATAAGCAGCACATGTAGTACAGGTATACCTCGATAGTACGTACACCCACTTACTCACTTCAAACCGCAATTGCGTAAAAACTACTGGTTGTATCTGGAATCAACAATAACCAAAAGAAAGAGTAAACTTCTGTTCTTTATTTTGGTTGTACTAGATTTCAGATACAAACAGTAGTTTTTGTGGAATTTAAAGTGAGAAAGGTGATGTACGTACTATCGAGGTATGCCTGTATTGCGAAAGCGCATTCCTCTATCAGCGTTGGGCACGACGGACAAAACCAGAAAACTTGGTGATTTCTCATCACTGCGTCGAGCACACCCGACGCCACTGCACAGAAACGAGGATGAAAAATAGCCTTACAAAATCCTTGACATTAGATTTGGAATTCTCAGATGTCCCCAGCACATGAATGGCATACGAAGGACATTTTACTATTCGGTTGGGTCTTTTCAACAGTCACGCTTGAAAACAGTCGACAAGACACTCGCGTTTCGAAAAAACTGTAACGCAAAATCGACACAACTTAGTTCTACAGAGTTCCAACAGGCAAATGAACTGATATTAATCACCTATATTGTAGTTCAGCTATTTCATATACAGGTGGCGCATCGAGCATGAGATTCAATCACCGTAGAGGGATTTGGCAACACAACACAAAGTTCGGCACGAGAAACGAAACTACGGTAGGCGGAAAAGTGTAACTAGAGCACAAATAACAAACCGCGCGTCAAGTTTATACACAATTGTTTGAAAATCGATATATTTTAAAAACAAAATTTCACAATATTAACACTTGCTACACCAAAACTTTCATCCCGTAAAGTCGAATGGTGCAATTAAAAGTTAAAAAACACTGCAATCGACACAACAAATCCATTTTAATACGGATAAAAACACAATTTAGTGGTAAACCGAGAAGTGAACAAAAAAAAACTTACACATACACATAAATCTTACACAGAAAAAAAAAATTTAACAGACGCGTAAAGTTTCCCTTCGTTTAGTTCCAAGCGAAAGGAGGCATAAACAACGAAATTGTTTGCAACTTTTCATGCGTCATACAACTATGTTTGCATTCTTCCATACAACAGGCTAGATTTAAGCGTTATCTGGTTTAAATTTACATGAAATATCCCATTATTTTCTGCCAGATATAGCATTCCCTATATGTGCATTAGAAAACGCAGAAAATTCAATGTTTCTTTTTATCTGTATATCTTATATTATATTTTAGAAGTATATTCAAAATTCACCAAGAATGCAACAAAGAACCGCGGTCTAAACATCTTAAAAAAAATACTTCAATAACACTTTTACGAGTGCACAGAAAAAAATTCCCCTCGTTTCATTCCAAGCCAAAGGAGGCGTAAACAATGAAATTGTTTGCAAGCTTTCATACAACAGGCTTGATTTAGGCATTATCTTGCTTAAATTTACATGAACTGTCCCATTATTGTCTGCCAAATCCAGCATTCGCTTCCCTAGTAACACACTACGATCATAATTAGTTGTAGAAACTTGAATATAACTTAGCAAGTTATATCTATGTTATTTCAACCGAATGACAACATATGTGCTACTAGGGTTTAGTTCGATATCGTGTTCGAAAGACATTTCTTTTTCTATCAAAAACCCATGTTAAATTCCGTTTACTGAAACGGAAAAGTAAAGAATCGAAAAGAAATTTCTGCAACAGTATCCACCTGAAAAGAACGAAAAATATCTTTGGAATTTGTAAGGTTTCCACACAAACTAACGGGAGCTGTCATTTTCATTTTCAGAAAAAAGTTCCGCTCGATTATTCCGTCAGTGAAGGTGACATTTCGTGAAACTTGCATGCAGATCAATTGTCATAATTCCGCTTGGTAATATTGAACAAAATTTTGTAACGCTGTAACTTCTTCTTTCTTTTTATCAGTGTGGATTATTATTGGAAAACTATCCAGATACCCAATAAGCAATTCCAAAGCGTCTTTACGGCAGCAGTCACCTTAAATGCAACATAAGTGCCGCCTTTGGCCCAATATACGGCTGCTTTACTGCAATGCTACACACAACCAAAATGTCATGTAAATTTCTGTCTCCCGAGACCGACACATGCAAGCGTCACGAAAGGAAGAGTTGAAAGAGATGAGAAAATGATTTGCTGAAAAGCCATCAGCAATATTACGTTTTACTGAAAATCAGCAATTTGGTTTGTTTTTGCTGAAAACCAGTAAACTGGCCTAGATTGCTAAACACTCAGCATCTTTCACCACTTGACAGTCAGTCTGTCAAATTAAGAAAAAAAGAAACAAAGAACGCTTTCATTGTTTTTTCGCCAGCGCTCGTACAGTTTGTGACCGGTTTAATTAAAGTTTTGTGTTGAAATTTGTATAAAGTATTGCTAAATTTAAATAAAGTAGCTCTGCTTAATATTAAGGCAGACCGTTGTGATGTGGAGGTGTTAGTAAAACGGATATAAATAATTCTATGTTATCTACAGCGTCGACCAAAATGGCGGAAATTCCGTGGAGTCAAGCGTGCCTTTCCAGGACCACAGAAAATCGTAAACTTTTTGAAGTGGATCGATGTATGAGCTAATACATTTTTCAGAACTCATTTTTATTTGAAAATTCTAGAAAACGAAGCTCCCGAAACTTATTATCAAGGCACCGCACTATGACTAAGGAGTTGCGTACATCCCGTTAAACTGACGTGTATTTTCGGTAGGATGTGAGATTCCTCGATTCTTACTGTTGATGCAGACATACTATGCATTCAAATCGAAGTTTGAGCCGTCTCTTGCCATTTTTTTTTTCAATTTTTTCACTGGAGCTGTTTTGGCCGTGGAAAATGTGTCCATAACCGTAAATAACTTTATCTTTGAGCTTGGCTAAGCATGATACTGAAATATAGTTACACCTTTGGGAAGAAACCTCAATTCCTTTCAAATTAATCAAAATAGAATGAACAAACCAAAATAATGTGTGTTATTAAAAATCGCAACTTGAAATGGAAACCAGAGCGCTGATTTTTCAATAAATTGATGATTTTCTCTGAAATATATCAGCAAAGTGTCGTGAAATCACGGAACAGCCAAAATTTCGGAATTTTCAGCAAAAATCAGATGTATACTGAAAGCTCACCAAACTTCTGTCAAGCAGGATGATATTTCGCATTGCTGAAAAAGTCAGTAATTTTATATTGCTGAAATGATTATTGAAAATTCAGCTCGGCAAAACTCAGTAAAATTTTGCTGATTTTCAGCTGTTTACAAACATGAATTCCGTTCCGTGTAAAATTCATAATTTCTAAGTGTGTATGATAATGCTTCATCAATACTATTTTGCATTCGAAATGCTTATTACAGGCTACAAACATATAAATAGCATTTGAAATCCAACTTTACAACATATAGCATTCAAGATGCTGATATAATGCTAGTATAAAGCTTGTAGCATCTGAAATGCAGATTTAGGGTTGATTTACTGCATATGCTAATGCTTATTGGTTACCTGTGTAGACTAACTCGACACTGAAGAAGTCTGTAAGTGGTTGACAAAAAAAGCCTATCTGCCAAAGGATAAACCTTTTCTACACAGCAAAAAAAAGAAGGAAAGTTACAATCAATGCTCTCTCTTAAAGTGGTTGAGCTTTCTACTGGAATTCATCCACATGAACTGAGCATTCAAAAACATATGCATAGGCGTTTTCAATGAAGTATGAAATACAATCTATGTTTCAATCGTGATGAAAAAATAAATTAACACTCTCTGCTTTTTCAATTCACAAAGAAAAAATGTTTACCTGATCGTGTAAATTTGACGCTCATTTATTTTATTTCCTCCTTCTAAAGGGTGTTCCGATCAAAATTTGGTCAAACAGTAATGTGTGTGAGTCGATCAACGTTTTTATTAATAAGGAAATTCTTCATCTTTTTCAAGTTCAGTTAATACAGAATGCAAGAGAAATATTCAGCTAAACTTCCTTTTCACCGAATGCGAATTGCCATAAGATTTTGAACAGTCTCCTTATCCACTTTATTCGCCGCAAACCGCCAGTTTCCCTTGAACTGTTTCTCGCTCACAACAGCTTTTTGAGTCTTCTTAAGGTTCCGCTTGACGATGGCCCAATATTGTTCAATCGGGCGGAGCTCTGGCGTGTTGGGGTTCTTGTCCTTGAGCACCACTTGAACGTTGTTGGCAGCATACCACTCCATGGCCTTTTTCCGTAATGGCAACATGCCAAATCCGGCCAAAATAGAACGGAACAATTGTGTTGCTTCAGGAAAGGCAGTAGACGTTTTTGTAGGCACCCGCTCAGATGAATTTCCTGGTTGACGGTTCCGGTCGCAATGTAAACGTTGCTCTTCAAGCCTCAGGTACAGATGGCTGGCCATACCAGATTTTTCTTCGCGAACTTTGACAGTTTAATCTGCTTGAAAATATCGGCCACCTTTCTCCGTCCGGATGCCGTATAGCATCGTTGTGTACGACTTTCGCGATCGTGCTTTCTAGTCGCGATTTTGAGTCACCACTTTCTTGAAAGTCGACAGTCCAGTTCGTTTTTAAGTTCTATCCACGGTTGAACGCACCACTTCCAGCTTCTTTGCGACATCTCGGACGTAGAGATTGGGGTTCCGCTCGAAACAGTTGGTCACCTCTTTTTGTCGTCGTTGTGGCCTCCGGCTCTCGATTTCCCCCCGATCCAGCTTTCCTGGCTGTCGACAAACGTTCACCGAACACTTTTAATACGTTGGAAACAGTTTATTTAGCCACATTCAACAATTTCGCCCACTTGGCGTGAGAGTAGTGATACTACAGGCACATCTCTTCAAAATGAGGGATGTGCGAAATTTTTTAATGCACGATGAAAGGAAATGCGTCAAGTTTAAGTCGACCAAATTTTGATCGAAACACCCTTTATAAGCTGTCATTTGTCGACCAACAAACTTGTTCCATACCAAGAAGGCATGAATTCAATTCAGTTGAATATTACATGAGGTGTTTACTATTCGTGTCAAAATAAAGTCAACTGGCATTTTCACCTCGAGTAGTTAAATATTTGACTGCAATTTCAAATCCTTTTCAATGGCCATGAAAATCAATTGAAAATTCCAAACAATTCCGGAGCAATTTGCGATAAGGGCGAACATGCAGAATGTTAACAGAAAGGGAATGATGATTGTAGTATTGCAAGTAGAAATTTAAATAGTAATTTACAAATTAACGTATAAATTCAACTACAATCTAGCATACAGAAAGAGAACAAGGTTAGCTCCTGATTCATATACATCGTGTCCAATATATTCTCATACACTTTTTCCTTGCATTGGTGTCGTGCAACTACTCAACATGCTTCACGTATGTGTTGGTGTAGTTTTGCACAATGTTTATACAAACGCTTTTAGGTTATGTCCCATTGTTTTCATTCATTGTTTATCTTTTACCAGCGATAAAGGAGTTTCGTGAATGCCTAATATACGGCATTTTCGGAAGTTTTCAAGAAAGCTGTCAAGCCATATGCACAAGAGATGATTGGAGATGATCACGATGTGTTTCAGAAGGACGGAGCGCCATCGCATACTGCAAATCTCGTTCAGGGCTGGTGCCGAGACCGACTTTTTGGACAAGAATGAATAGCCTCCCAGTTCACCAGATCTGAATCCCTTGGCTTATTTCGTATGGTCATACATGCTGACGAAGGTAAATGACCACAGAGCGTCTAATATGAACCAATTCAAAACCGCAATCAAACGAATTTGGGACGAAATGCCGATGGAAGTCGTGCGTGCCGCCTGTGACGGCTTCGAAAAACGTCTGGAGCTGGTCAAGAAGGTTAAAGGCGGTGTTATTCCAAAACATATGCTGTAGTTGATCAGTATTATATTGCAATATAATAGATAAAGTTATCAATAAAATTTGGATTATCGATTTGAAATAAACAGAGTTTTATTTTGTATGAGAATATATTGAACACGGTGTAAAATACTGATGGAAATTCGTTCGATTTTCATTGAAATTTACTCATTTTTAATATTTGCCTTTCAATGCTAGTATGTTTGATTACGCCTTTTCCAATGTTGGCCCCACAAGCACTGTAAATAATTGTATCGCCCAATACTATTCGTCTATTTTTGACATTTTCATAGGTTTCGCCTTTAACTTTTCGCCGTTGTTTTGATTATTTTGTCAGTATCGCCTTTTACCTTACGCCAAGTTTATGTTTTGATCTAAATAACACCCTTCACTTTGTCAACAATAAATATGGCGTAAATCGCAAAACCAAATGGTTAGAATAAGAAAGAATTGTACGCCCTTTGCGAAAACAATATTAAATGAACAAAATTAAAGCACAATCAGGACAAAAAGTTCAAAATTCATGATTTAGCGGTAATAATTATGCATCGCATTGAAAAATCACTTTGTTTACATTTTGCATGTACGCCCTAATCGCAAATTGCTACGGAATTATTACCTGAGTAGTGGAGTTCTAGTTTCTAGTCCCAGTTTTCCAAAATAACCGCAACCGTCTCATTTACGCATTGCGCATTATGAAATAGCATTTCTGGCTTACTTAACACAAGTTCAAGTCGCCCATCGTCGCGTCAGCCATAATTCGACCCTGCCCCCTTTCACCCTAACCATTCTCAATCTCCAAATTTACCGTGCCCCGTCCAAATCTCGATGCCCTCGCCGTCGGACACCGGTGGAAATGTTTGCTTTGCTTCCACAGTGTTTCACCACCATCATCGCTTTGTTATTGTGCTGAGATGCGCTCAAAACACAATTCCTCCAGATCCGTTTTAATTTTCACTTTTTCGCTCCACTCCTCCGGCCGAAGCCCGGTAAGCCACCAACCACCACCGGCCACGTTGTCCGACTGTTTACCAACTAATAATACTTGAGCCTCGAGTGCAGACCGAGAACCCGCTACCCGGGTTTTTTTTCGTATTGTTTACCTGTGTCGGTTCCGTCTACACTGTGATCGTCACCGCGCATCCACTACTTACTGGACCGGTTGGTATCTATAACATCAAAGGTCCGTCCTCGATAGGGTTCTTAAGCCGAATCGTCCGTCGACGGAGCAGGCAAGGGTTCCGGGTTATAGGCTTGAAACCCAATCTCCCGACTGAGCGTAAATTCATTACCGATCGGTAAACAAAACGCGCGCTATTTAGCTAGCAATAGCTTCTGGTCGGTAGCTTGTTTGCCTAGCCACTCAACTCGAAATCTCGCCGAGTTCCCGCCAATGCACACAAAAACCAACGTGTATGTAGATATGCGTGTGTGTGTGTGCAGCGCACAGGAGAGGGAGAGAATTTACCTTTCCCGTTGAGTGTCTCCTGGCTGTTTTGTTTGGGCCAGCAGCTGCGACAGGAAGTAACGTCGATGATTTTTCCCAATTGTTTACCAATTGGAGACTAATCTCCTAATCCAAGAAGGCGACGACGGCGATATTGGCAATTTGTTTGTGTCCCGATCGGCAGTGGCTTCCGGTTGTTTGCCGAAGCCCTTGGCGACGACGACGACGACGGCTGACTAGATTGAGATGTTAGTTCGGGGTGGCAAATTGCTCTTACCTGGAAGGAGAAAGATGAAAGAAAACAAATCAGTCGTCAGCTGGCCGAAGGTAATCCGATTAATTTATGTTAAGCGATGTTTATCTTGCAATTAATGGAATGTAAATAGTTTCAGGCAGCGGCGATAAAACGGGGAACTGTTTCTGCGACTGTTTCGAGTTGTGGTTGCGGTGCTCATTAGCGGAGCGCATTTGAAGTTCTAACATGATAACGCGTTCCGGGGCTTAATCAGTGCTCATTTCAACGGCCATTAATTATTCTCATTAAAAGTTTCGCGAGTCGAAAAGTTGTTGGTGAGTAACCGTGAAGAAGAGGAGAGATAAAGCACAGCTCGTTCAAATTATATGGCTGATTGGGTGCAGAGTATGACCTCGCCAAAGTCATCCCATCCGAAAAATGAGGCGACTGATAATGATTGGCGAAACAGGCGAAGCGGCGGAGGACGTGGCGCCCAAGTTGGTCTGAAAATTGAATTAGACGAAGCTTGTAACGATCCGGCGGAGGGTTAGGACACGATTGAACCCCGAAAGTCATTTAGTGCGAGAACATTAATTTTTATCGTCCTTCACTGACATGTTACCCGCCGTCATCGGCATTCTCATGTGTGTGTGTGTATGTGGCTAGTCTAGTCCAACAAGTGATTGTTTCTCCAGAAGCGAGGGTGAAAAGTCATTAAAACCGTCCCAAACAGTTCAGTAACGAGCTACGTGCTGGCACGGGAAGTTAGAACATGGGATTTGTGTAGGTTAGGTCGTAATCGGTGTCATTAGTTGAACCGAGATCGTTGGCTTGGAGGGATCAGCAACCAAAAATAGGTATGGTGCCAACTAAATGATGATGTTTCACTTGCATTCATTGCTCTCTCCTAAATTTATAAGAGAAGCAAACATTCCATATAAACTGGTATTTTTATAAAATTGATACTTGTTTGCTGTTGGTTTAAGTAAGAAACTTAACATTTACATTTTCTCTCAGGATTAATAGCAGGCAGTGGTGGTAAATGTACTGTATTTTGAAATTATTTCCATAACTTTTTACATCTTTCATTACGAGTAAATTGAAAATACGCAAAATTGAACCGGAATAGGAGAAAATGTCATGACATTTTTGTACAGTTTTCTTCATGCGATGAAACATTTCTGGTGTCACCAGCCGATGGTTAAAAAATGTTGCGTCACAGATTTGTGTCGCTCAGAATTTCGTTGACTGCATTCATATGATATTTAGAAGTTCTGGAAAACTGGGAACAGAATCTCCCCAGCCACTCTTAGCCAGTTTCCATGAGCTATTGTCTGTGAGTTAATAGTTCCAGGAGGAGCGCAACATATACAACTCTCTCGGGAAAGCAAAAAAATATATGAAAGACTCACACTGCACGGACTATATAAAGACACTCTTTCTGGAGGATCCTCAGAGGTCCGTCCCAAAACGCGGAATCGAACCGAATCAATTTCAGAAAGCGTTTTCTACCATTCTTCTTGTTCGAGACAACCTGTAGTTAGCACCCTTTCGTCTTTGCTGTGGTTTCTGCAACAACCTGAAATAATTATTTGTTGAATGCGGAATTTGATGAAGCGGAAAAGTGTCATCCCCAAAAATTACATATATGTTCCTCGGGAAATGTGGTGTTGGTGAGGGTAGGTGAAGATCGTTCCTGTACATCGATTTCGCAAAGGAGCAATCAGCATATACCCCACCATCACTGATCTTTTCTTTTGCTCCTATATTGACATATGTAGACTTGTATTCAGCATTCACCAAAGCCATTAGAACAATGCTGAACTGCTTATTGTAATTGTAAAAACCGCTTACGCTCTTTGCACGGCCTTCTATACATGCTGTATACATGCTTTCCGCCTTTCCTTACGTTCCCAAAGTTATCTGAAGTTCTCTGAAGAACTTCCCTGAACTGCTCTGAAAAACTTCTCTGAAGAATTTCCCTGAACTTTCTGAATAATTTTCCAAAACATCTTTGAAGAATTTCCCTGAACTTGAACCCTGAATTCTCTAAAGAACTTTCGAAAAGATCTCTGAAGAACTTCCCAGAAGTTTTCTGAAGAACTTCCCAGAAGTTTTCTGAAGAACTTCCCAGAAGTTTTCTAAGCAGCTTCCTCGAAGTTCTCTGAAGAACTTCCTACAAGTTCCTTTGAAGAACTTCTCTGAAATTATTTCCTGAAGTTCTCTGGAGAACATTCCCGAACTTTTCTGAAGAACTTCTCTGAACTTTTCTGAAGAGAACCCCTGAATTTCTCTAAAGAACTTCCCTAAACTTTTCTAAAGAACTTCCCTGAAGCTCACTGAAGAACTCCTTCGAATTTCTCTGCAGAATTTTCCTGATTATTGATGTGTGCAAGAACTACAGCATTTTTTTTGTGTCTTTTATTCTGTCCATAGTTACCAAATGTGCCCATGACTACTTCCGGAATTTATTTTTTATAGCGCACATCTGGATATATGTGATCACTGTGTCAAAGATTCCTACTACATAGCTACTATCGCTTCATAGCTCATATTTTTACAAAACCGTTTTTCGAATCTCATAGAACTATGACATAGACATCTGCAACAGCTATGTTATAGTGAACTATAACGTTGAGTTCGAGCGCCGTGTGGCGGCACATAAAAGGTGTCACCACATGGAGTCTATTTCTAGTATACAGCGAGCAATAGCTAGAAAACTTGTAGTAATAGCTCATAGTTATGACTTGCAAGCGATAGTTTTACGCTATGATATAGAGCCGTGCCCGTTGTCGTCTGTACATTCTAGCAATTGTTTCTATGTTATAGTAGTAGGCTATAAACTATTCCATCCGGACGGAATAGTTCATAGTTCGTTGGTCGAGGTTTTTTGGCAGTTCGTTCAAAATGTTTGCTAGTTTGTGTTTTTGCAGTATTTTTAAAGCAAAAATGGAACACATTCGGTTTTGTGGGACCCAACTTATCCCGATCGCCTGAAGAAGTATATATGTCAAAGTGAGTGTTTTATTCTGCTTTACATTTTCTCATCCGATGAAAGTCTGGACCGAGGGACTTTGATACTTAGCAAAGTACTAAGTATTTCCAGATGATAACGTCGAGAGAACACTCAGTGCAGATAACGATTCTACCAGTTCTGATGTTCGACCTTTGATTTGAAGGGTAAAAAGGGTCCGAACACACGAAACTTAAAAGACTGCTTTGTCTGACAAATATTCGATGCCGCCGCCGCCGCCGCGCCGCCGCCGCCGCGCCGCCGCGCCGCCGCCGCCGGCGAACCTGAACAACTGACGTGAACAGGCTCCACGAAGAGTAAATAATTTTCAGAATGCCTCAAGAGTAGCTGATCGCCCTCGCGTCAGACGAGCCATACAACTTGCCCACCATCGGATCCAAAACGGGCATCTCAGGAGCCAAAGATCCTGCATCAGATGCCCCAACAGCAATCGGCAAATAGACCATCACTGATTTTTCCTTCGTAAACTTGTATTCAGCATCGACCAAAGCCATTAAAACGATGCTGAACTACTGTTCATAATTAAAATAATCGCTGACGCTTTTTGCAAAAGTTTTGATACTAACGTACTTTCCGTGTAAGGTACATTCGAATAATTTGAAGACTCAAAACAATGAATTTAATTAATTTCCCTTAACTTCTCTGAAGAACTTCCCTGAACTTCTCAGTAGAACTTCCCTGACTTTCTCAAAAGAACTACGAAAAACTTGAGTGAAGTTCTCTGAAGAACTTCCATATACTTCTTTGTAGAACTTCCCCTATGTTCGCTTATCCGTAGCTCTGGAGAACTTCTCTATAATTCATCTGAAGAACTTCCCTGAAATTGCTCTGCGGAACGTCACCGAAACTCTTTGAAGAACTTCCCCGAAGTTCTCCGAAAAACAACTCCGAAGTTCTCTGAAAAACTGTTCTGAACTTCTATAAATATATTTTCTGTGAAGAACTTCAACTATTGTTTCTTTGAAAAATTTCCTTGAAATTCATCTGAAGAACTTCCCTGAAATTCTCTGAAGAGCTTCGCTGAAGTTCTTTGAAGAATTTTCTTGAACTTTTCTGAAGAATTTCCTTGAACTAGTAATCCGGATGTTAATAACAAAGATTTTTTCTACATAGCTACTTTAACTTCACCAGTCCCTTGACATGAGAAAACACGCAGCCTTTTGGCCTTAATTTTCAGGAGATCCTCATCACGTAGGCTATTCTCTCGGGGTAAGGAGTAAGGTGCTGAGGATAGTCCTGCAGACATAGGTAGTCCTTGCACTGATAGTGGGTTCTTATCACATCACATCATATCAAGTAGTAACGAACATTCAAACCTGAAATAAAACTAAATGCAATTCGCAAATTTTAAAAGTACCGCTTAATATGTTAAAATATCAATTAAACTGACAAATTCTGCACAGTGGTTTTTGTGCACGTCCTGCAAACGCCGCCGATCAGTTTTTTCTTGTAGCTTGACCCGATGCGGGCCACCAGCACCTGCCTTTTTTAAGGTTCCGCTTGACGGTTGCCCAGGAGCGTTCTCGATCGGCTTCCGCAGTTGGGGGACAGTTTGATGCGTGTCGATATCTCTTTTCAACGAAATCAATGCTGTCTTGTGGTCAGAATGATCTGGCATAATGGACAGACAATAAACATGGTCAGAAGACAGGACGTCTTCTTCAAGCACTCGTTTTTCGACAAATCTCAGCATTTTTTTTCTATTGTCAGCACAATCTTCGACCTTGCCGCACAGACTGGAAAGTTGGGCTGGGAGTTTAACTTAATCTAAACTTCTAATCATAGCATTTTTGGACAAAATAAAATCAAATTCGTTACTTTGGTCAACAAGTTAAAACAATTATTGAATCCGAAGATCGTTCTGTGAAACGAAATTCCCAGTAACGGAGAATTTCAAAACCCACGAGGAGGAACGTTCCCCGGAATCATTTCCAGAAGTTCGTGACAATCCACATGGCCCATTATAAGGTCGAAGATGAACAGTCGTTTCAGTTTAATTCGCCTGGTTGAGAGGGTTTGCAAATCAATCAACTTGCCTCGGTTGGGATAAGAAGGAAGGTTGGCTGGACCATTCCATGGGAGCTGACGCAAGGCAAAACTCAAGAAACTTTTCTGAATCCGCTGAATTACAAAGAGTATGCGCGTGTGTCGTAAGATGGAAAACCAAATCGGTGAGGCGTGTTCTAAGTATGCTGTAAAACTAGCGAGCAAAAAAGCGTCTTAAGGCAATAAACGCCATTGCAGCCTTAGGCATGACGACGAATAAAACCAAGCATGCTTTAGCAATATCGATGCTCATGTGCTTATTGAACCTCAGCTTCGAATCAATTGTAATAGCTGATTCTGAGCTGAAGGGGGAAGTACTTCAATTGATGTTGACAGAGCCAGAAACGCCGTGACTAACTTTCCACTGCTTGATGTAATCGCAGCAGCACGAGGAGTTTTGCTTTAGGGTTGTCTGAATCCTGAGCAAACAGCTATTATACGATTGCAGTAGGTAAGACTTGAAAGGATGGAACCGGTTAAAACTTGGTCGACTCAAATATGACGTAGTTTTTTAATCGTGCATCAATAAAACCTGAATACCCCTCATTTTGTAGATGTTTGCGTACGGAATGTTTACTCCATTTTGTTGTTTTCAGTTCTCAAAATGGCGTCGAAGCATGAAGAGAAGGGTATCAAAATTTTGCACGCGCATAAGCAAAATCTAAATCATTCCCGCGGCAACTTGTCAAATTCACTTCATATTACCAATTCAATCGTGACGACTTCCAGGAAGCCAGGATCAAGAGGAAACTGAAACTAGGGAGCCGCAGCGACCGGAAGAATAGTGGCCTGCATTTTCAAATACAATCCCAATTTTTGCATCAGAGATATCGGATACAAATTGGGGAAGTCCCACACAGTGCAAAGAGCAAAGAAACTAGCCGGACTATAAATATTAGGTTACAGGGACACCAAATCGAGATGATAAGCAAAACACAGAAGCCAAAGGAAGAGTGCTTAAGTTGTACACGAGTTTGATTGCGTCGTAATGGACGATGAAACAATCGTCAAGAAGCTCCCTGGTCAAAAGTTCTGTACGGCTACCGGAAAAGGAAAGGTTCAAGATAAGTTTAAGCAGAAAAAAATGTCAAAGTTCCCGAAAAAATATTTGGTTTGGCAGCTGATTTGCACCTGTGGGTTAAAAAGCCAGTATGTATTAAACGTGAAAAAGGTCCATGGTTGCCAATAAGCATAAATTATCGATTGCAGTATTGACAGATAATGTTGAAATACAAAAACACTTGTTTATTTGGAGTACAGTTTCGAAAAATAACAATCTTAGTAACTAAGGAGTAGCTAGGGAAAAAAAAGGTTGCGCCGGTTTGCATCGTCTTCAGTTTCCTAGAAGGTTAAGTCTCACAATTCAACAAAGAGGTGCCAGAGATTGAAATGAAATAAATTCAATATCAAAGCATAAATTATGCCGAATTTCTCACTCTGTCCTCTGCAAATTCTGGGACTACAAAAGGGACTTTGTCAAACAGCTCCGGAAGATGGCTAGCAGATTTCAGATAAGTTCGAGGAAGTTCATCCAAGTCACGAACACCGGTAAAAGAAGTAATCAACTCGGCATAACTCAAAGCTATTAAACTCCCCTTCAAAATTACAAAACGAAAAAAAAACAACTGAACAACACTTGACAATTCGTTCCATCTAAGTAGTGTGACATTTAATCCAACCGTTAGAGAGAAAGATAGAAGCAAAAAAACTGCCATCTATCCCACGCTCGTGCACGGGGAGTTACCGAACTGCACATCAACAGCGCAAATGTCATCATCGATTCAAGTGGAAACTAAATAAATCTTCCCAAATGTGAGCTGATAATAAAGTGAACTTTAAATCAACTTCCCCCTGCCAACTCGCTTATCGCAGCAAAGCAACGCGTTTGATGCAACAATAGCAGCGCCTACTGCCAGCAGCGAGAATCAGAAGTTATCGACTCCGACTCCGACCCGAAAGAGAGAAAGGGGTTCGTTTGAGCACCGTGGAAGAAGTTATTACCATTCCCGAGATACGTCCGCGCGACATAGGGCCTTTTGTGTATTTTTATATTGCTTGTAATTAAATAAACGAATGGCTATAAAAGTTGTGCCGTGTGTGGGACTGCTATCAAGGGGTTGCCTCGCCGCGACCGTTTGCATTGTTGAATTAGGACGGATAAATTACATTTGCTCCCGCACGACTGCTGCTGCTTCCTCGAATTGAGATGTTCACCAGATCTGGCAAAAATACACATCCCTTGCATTTGCGAGCGAAACAAAGCAGACATATTTCACCCTCGTATGATTTTCCATTACTACAATCAAATCCACCCCTGCCAAGGCCTACTCCGCTACGTGGTCTGCGAAGTTCCAGAAATTCCGTACCCAATGAAGGTTGATTCTTTTCACGCAAATTTGGCACCTCCACTCGGTTCGCTTTCCGCAGGCTGTCAAAAGCAATGAGATCATCTCCCCGCGGAAGGCCAAAAATGCTGCCGGGGGACCGAAAAATGTCGAATCGTTACACGATTAAGTAAAATCACATTAGAATAATTTGATTACCGCAACTGGCTGCAACCGACAGAGTCTTATTCCGCCGAGCTGAACCGAACCATTGGAATCTGATTACGGAGCCAGCCGGTGGTGGCCCAATCGCATTGGCAATCCAGCAGCAGGAGGTGTTCTGGTTTCTGTCATTAGCAAAAGCAAGAAAAAAAAATATGAGAAATACCACATGGCTAAAGTTGATGACATTTGAGCCCCCTCGTTCGCATTGTTGTTGTTGTTTGAGGTTATGTATGGCACGATTTTGCGCGATTAGAGCCGGATTAGAGCGGGTCTAAGAAAGTGTGAAAAATTGGAATCGTCTCCGATATCGATTACCCGGTGGGGAAGATTTTCCGCCAGAGCTAGCGCGATCAGAAAATATTGGATTTCATCGGGTCGGGCCTTCATTAGCATGCTTGTCCGTCAGTGTGACGTAACAAATCCCGTACGTCAACAACTCCTATATCGATAGGTATAGTATACGTTCAGAACGTGTCAACATTGGTCTGGGTAAACAAACCCAAACTTGTTCTCCGTTCAATCACAAGGGGCATAAGCAGTAAGGAAGGACAACATTTTTATTGCTCACAATTGCGATCATTAAGGGACCGCCAGCTTCCGAACCCTGCGCTCCGATCTCATATTTCTCTCGACTGGGGGAAAAAAATGTCAACAAATATTTACGCTACAATCACCATCATCCCGAGACTGACTGTAAGTTTATTTGGCTAATAATATTCTCCAGAAGGGTCCTTAATCAACTAATAAGGAGAATGATATTTTCGGCTGCTGTCGGGCTGCTTTCAGGAGGGGTGATTTGTGTTTGTTTTTGTTGTTTCTGCCGATAATTAACTTGTCCCTATAGAGAGGGACCTGCTGCCAGGTCTATTTTCGAATTCAGTAGGAAAATCCAACTAATTAGTAGCAACAAAAGCCTATAACATGATGCGATTGCGATGTGCACCTTAAAGTTCGGTAAACCACGCGTGCAACTTTACGTCAGTGTCATAATTAAAATTTACATTTTATTCATATATATCACTCTGCGGCCTGCTGCGCTCTGCGAACGCGCCAGGCACACTTTGATGCCATAAAATAGACTCCGCCGAAAAAGAGGCGCTCACGCGCGTCTCTGTTGCGGCATTTATGACGACGGTTCACCGCACTACAAAGCGATGCATTCACACCCGAGTCGCGTCCTCGGATCCGAGCGGGACCACACACGCAGATTCATTACAGACTTTTTGACACCTGTGCCGGCCGCGGCCGCTTCTGGTCTGGTCGCAGATGAGTGGCTTTAAGCGGTTCGGTTTTGGGGACACTTTTTTTTGTTTCTATCCGGGGTCCAAAAACCACTGCTAATTGGACCCTAGCGTTTAAAGGGCCAGTCCAAATAGGTCGTCGGATCACACTAATTATGCATACATTCCCGGAATTCCTGCCGAACCGAACGGATCTTTCCAATTAGAACCTTCGAGGGTCAATGGCGGAGGAACGACCGCAGGGGAAATTTTCCATTGTTGGCATTTGGTACGATTTTCGGTTTTCGAACCGAAGGAAAATGTTGAGCGGAGAGAACAGATGTGACTTTCCGTGTTGCAATATTTTGCACAAGAAAGGAACAATGAGACCGGAGAGCAGGACCCGGTGGTCCGCAGGCCGAAGCAGATGAGGCGAAAAAACTGCGGGATGAACAGGGAGAGATTGATCGGTGAAATGCAAGTTGGGTTCAAGGTGAGCATATTGTAGGTGTTTTAACCAGGCCTATGACAAGCCTATATCACTGCTATTGTGATTGACAGTAGACAGGATGTCCTGGGCCCAAATTTATTTGGGCCCGCTGTCAGCTGTCAAATAGAAGTATAATAATTTGTTTTGATGTGAAACACCACAGAAAGCGATCTTTCTGCTTTGTATGACGTGCATAGCGAAAGTGAGCAACAACAGACAAAACGTAAACGAGCAACAACAGACACAACTTACAATGTTGACATTATTTTGACAGCTGAGCTTGCTGAGATGTTGTCTACGTGAAAAAGTGGTCCTTGTCATAGGCCTGGTTTTAATAGAACAGATAATTCAGACATGTTGGATTTTTTTATGGGACAGCCAATGAGCAGGGATGCCAGATATTTTTATCAAATGTCTATGACAAAAATTTGAAATGTCTGGGAATGTCTATAAAATCCTGTAAATTTTTTTTAAAGAAAATCAGACTTCTTTCAACGAAAAGACGTAATAAGAGATGGAGTTATGCCATTATCGCTGTTTGTGTAATTATGTAAACATTTTTGCATTTTTTTCTTGGATTGTATGCAACCTTACAATATTGTTTCATATTTTTTAAGTGACACTGAAGCTTGAAGCATTCGCATAGATGACACAATTTTTTATATATTTTTATTTTCCCTATAACGGTCTTTCCAGTTTTGTATTTTAAAATCAAAATTTAGTTTTCATTTGATAAATTCAACTGACTTTTTTTTACTCAACAATAACCATTTTTTAATACGGTGTCATCATCACTGATCACCAATATCATTATGATAATATGAATGATTTTTTTTATAGACTGATTCTTCGGTTAGTCAGTGATTATCTCTTCAATTTCAGGGAAACTCTCTCCTGATCTTCTGCAAGCCTCTTTGCTTTATTCTGGGAAGTATTCTCCTGAGCTTCAGGCAATATTGCTCATGAACTTCTCGGCAGTCACTCCTTATTTTCTTCGAAATTCGCATTTAGGAACCCAACTTTACCTTCCAGAAACATTTGGTAATATTTTAACCTGAACATAGTTACTTCCTAAACTTCTAATAAGTCCTATGCTGAACTACGAAGAAAGTTTCTGCAAAACTTTGAGAAAGTACTCTCCAGAATTTCTTGGAAAATTTTCTTAAGTTGTTAGACTTTTCTTCCTGAACTTCTGAGAAGTTCTTTTCTGGACTGCCGAAATAATCTCTCCTGAACTTCGGGGTAGTTTGTTCCTGAATTTCTTAGAAATTCCTGCTTGAACTACTAGAAAGATCCCTCTATATTTTTCGAAAGTTTCTTCCTGATTGTATCAAAAGAATTTACCATAACTTCTGGGATTTCGTAAACTTCGAGAAGTTCTCATTCTGAAATGCTGGAATGTGCGATTCGGAACTTTAGGGAAGCTCTCTGCACGCTATTTCTAAACAACCCAAATTTGAGTGCGATGGACTAGCCATACTTCCGACGAATTTGAGTCCATCGTACTCAAATTTGGGTTGTTTAGAAATAGCGTGTAGCACTTCTGGGTAGTCCCAACAAAACTTTTGGTCTCTTCGCAACTTCTGAGAAGTCCTCTTGTGAACTTCTGAAGAGTTCTTTACTGATTTTAAAAAAAAAATCCTTCTTGTCCCTACAGGTAGTGCCCTCTCTGGTAGGTTTCTTCCTGAAATTCGGAGATGTTTTTTCCTGTGCTTATTCTTTCCAAACTTCTGATTGGTCCCATCCGGAACTGCGAGGAAAATTGTATTCCATATTTTTTAGGAAAATTCCCCTAAATTTGTTCTTGGAGTTTTTTCCTGGAGATCTGAGAACTCCTCTTCTGAACTTTTGAGAAGTTTTCCCTAAAACTTTGGGGAAGTTGGTTCCGGAACGATTGGGAAATCTCTGCTCAAATTAGAAGGAAGTAGCCCCAAAGCTCCTGGAAAGTTTTTTTTTTCTCTCTAAAGCAATTTGAGAAATCCTTATTTTGAAATGTAGAATGTTCTCCTCAGGACTTTGGAAAAGCTGCCAAGCACTTCTAGGAAGTTCCAACTAACCTTTTGAGAAATTTCTTCCGGAACTTCTGGGAAGTTATTTCCTGAACTTGACAGAAGTTCTTTCCTCAACTTCTATGACGCATCGTCCTGAGGATTTTTTGAGAAATTATAGGTAGTGCCTATCTTGGTTAGCTCCCGTCTGAAATATGAGGAATTTTATTTTTCTGAACTTCTGGGAAGTTCAATCTTGAATTTCTGGAAAGAACTCCAAAACCTCTGAAAAATTCCAATCTTCAAAGAAGTTCTCTCACCTACACTTTTTCCTGAACCTCTGATAAGTCCACTCCTCATTCTTGGGGAAGTTCTGTCTTGAAATTCTGATAAGTATGATCTTGAACTTCGGTAACGAGTTTTTTAAGATTCTTCTTGCATAAACTGCTGGCTTCCAATACGTCTGAGAAGTTTCTACCTGACCATAGGAGAAGATTTTTTTTCGAGGAAGTCTCTAATTTTCTCAAATATGATTTGTATTGTTGTAAACCTTGATTTTCGATGTGACTTAATAGCAAAGGACCAATATTACCAACGCTTGAAAAATTGACAGTAATTTTTCGCATGGCTTTGAACACGCGTGCGATTGAACACTACCATAAGTAGGGACTCCATGTTACCCTCGGCCTATACGATACTTATCTTCAGGCCCATTGTGTCTCCAAGTGGCCCACCGCTTTCGTTTCTTCAAGGATTTCTACTTCAAATGATACCTACGATATTTTAAAATATTTCAACAAATCTTCTTACCGTATCTACTATACTGTTTAGATCTTCGTATGTATAAAATCCTAACTTCAGAGAATTTAAATTTAAACCAACAGTAAGGACCTTCATTTGAAATTTAAAAAATATTTCAAATGTCTGTAAAAGTCTGCAACTTAAATAAAATGTCTGCTAAATATCTGCATCGTTAAAAAAGTCTGCAATATAAATGAAAAGTCTGCAAATTTACAGACATGTCTGTGAATATGGCATCCCTGCCAATGAGTTTGTTTACATTTTGAACTGTCATTGAACTTTTCTCCCCCGCGACCTCCTCGACCATGTACTGGCAAAGCCAGAACACCTATACCTACTTACCTTGGGTGGGTGCAATAGATCATTGCACGGAATGTGTTAACCTCACTTTTTTGACAGTTCAGGGAACTTGTTTACAAGGTCTTAGAATTCGAACTGCTCTAACTAAATTTTTCATTGGCTATTTGCCGATTCTCTATTATTAGATTCAGGAAATTATGTGAAGATAAGCACTCCTGTCTGTTTTCCAGCTGTTTTACTTCAATAGTAATAAATTTAGAGCACAAAATCTCAAACCGATAATACCGAAAATATTCTAAGTCCACGTAAACAAGCTCCCTGAACTGTCAAAACTGCGTTGATGACGCCATCGTGCAATGATCTATATTGATAATTTGACTCAGATTTTTCATTAAGGCCTAACTGACAAACGTAAACAATGGCTTCTTCCGTAAATTTTTCGTGGCACAAAGGCTACCCATGTAAGCCGTCAATTCTATCGGATAGGTGAACTTGTCCTCTTTGAAATGGCGGTGGTGGATTGATTAGGCGAGTTTTCAATGATGAAAAATTCGCGGAAAAAGCTATTGTTTAAGTTTGTCAGTTAGACCCTAATGAAAAATCTGTGTCGAATTATGCAAAATTCTGGATCCCGATAACGAAGTTTGGGGAAAGGGATATTTTTAAAACCTGCCGAGCATTCTGGGATGCCAGATATACCGACATGTTTGTATTTATACAGACATTTGATCATGCACTACAGACTTCATACAGATTACAGACATTATTCAAACTAGCTTAGTGAAACAGTTTTGAGCATATATATGAAGCAGTAGGAAACTCAAAATTTCTTCGCCATTTTAATATTTTGTCTTTCATAAGAACGCACTGAAATTTCATTCGATCTGTAAATTCATTCTTTGTTTACAAGCCATTTGAAGTTGACGTGTCGGTGTATTTTTCAATAATAAAAATATCAGAACATCGTGCATTGATTTAACTCTTTGTTTTGGAAGGTTTATCGGCTACTGAAATCCATGCAAAGATGGTGAAAGTATTAGAAAGGTCTTCTCTTTATTTCCATCCGTTTACCGATGGGTTTTTTGACAAGGGTGGATCGCTCAACACACTTTTCTACTGTGCTATTTTTTTCAGTGTGTCTACAAGTTTTGCAATGTTCTAGGAATGTGCCGCAGGTCCGATATGTTGACAATTGTTATTTTCTGCTGAGCCTGGCAACCAAGCAATGCTTATTGGCAAGGTTGCTGGTTTCTTATTTATATAAGCTCAGCTGTCAAAAGTGTTCCTCAGTGTGCCACACATGTGATATGGATTGAAAATAGAAGTGTCGCAGTTATGAAACTTATTCATCTAGTGAGTAAAACATCGTGGCTGGCACACTGTTCTAAGCGGGACTTTACCCTTGGTTTTTGAGTTTAAGCGTCGCCGTAGAAGCGTTGGAAGACTGATCCATGCTCAGGACTTCAAAAATATGCATCAATACAAAAAATCATAGCGAAATGACGGGATATGATTTTGGAAGATCATCGATCGACTGTGTTGATGAAGGATCT
>JASCZW010002746.1:0-29363 GCA_034211315.2 Aedes japonicus | reverse complement strand
CGTGCCGCTGCTTCGCTTCTTTCTTCGCCCCCCCTTCTCTCTCTCTCTCTCTCTCTCTCTCTCTTTTTTCTTTTTTTTTTATTATTTAACTCAACACAAAATTTTATAGGACAAATCACTATACAACACCTTTGAAATAACTTTATTTTGATTAGTTTTGCATGTGTTCAATCAATTATACCTGATTTCAAACATTAGAAGCCCTTCTATACGAATATTGGTGCTTGGGTTTTGATTTGAATAAACCATTTGAAAAATATACAATCAAGTACTGATACATAAAAAAAATTCCATACCAAAATATAGTTGGGAACACAGCAAAAATTATAAAATTATAACAAATAAAAAATTATTGGGTCTATGGGATTCTTGTGAAATCAATGATTTTGTTTCTAAAGGGCGAACACGAAATTATTGCGACACATTCAACAGGGCATAACTTTTTTACCATTGGGTAAAAATCAACCAAATTTTGCACACTTTCTCATTTATGTGTATTGTTTACATGCTGTCAAACTCGAAGTTGTGTTTTTCGATTCAACGAAAATGGAGGTGAACCAACGCGAGTCAAGAGAAAAAATTCTTTCCAAACACCTGGAATTTCCTGACCTGTCGCACCGGCAGTTGGGAAAAATGTTGAACATTCACCATTCAACCATCTCCAGAGTAGTGAAGCGATTCCAGGAGCGGTTGACGTTGGACCACGGCAAAGGAGCTGGAAGAAAACCGGGACCGGAGAACAAAAAGACGGAGGGAAAGGTGAAGCGGATGATTAAAGCAAATCCCAACGTCTCAAGCCGTGATTTGGCTAAAAAGATCGGCATGTCGCAGAGCTACGTCCAGAATGCAAAGAAGAGAGCTGGACTACATACATACAAGGTACAGAACTTCCCAAACCGCGATGAGCGGCAACAATCGACGGCTAAAACTCGGGCACGGAAGCTCTACGAGAAGATGCTGACAAAATATGGCTGCTGTGTGATGGACGACGAAACGTATATAAAAGCCGATTTTAAGCAAATTCCGGGGTTGGAGTTTTCACCGGCAAGAGCAAGTTCTATGTGGACGACAAATTTAAGAAGAAGAAAATGTCGAAGTTCGCCTCCAAAATATCTCATTTGGCAGGCCATCTGCTCTTACGGACTGAGGAGTGAGCCTTTCGTGCCAAAGGGCACAGTAAATGGCGAGATCTACAAATCTGAGTGCCTCGAGAAGCGCCTTTTGCCGTTCTTGCAGCAGCACGACGAAGCTCCGCTATTTTGGCCAGATTTGGCATCATGCCACTATTCTAAAAGTGTCCTGGAGTGGTATGGAGGCCAATTCTGTCCATTTTGTTCCAAAGGACATGAATCCGCCAAACTGTCCGGAGCTGCGCCCGGTGGAGCAGTACTGGGCAATGATGAAGCGGGAACTTCGGAAGAGCAAGAAGACAGTCAAAGACGAGAGGATCATTTTAAGAAAATGAAAACAAAAAACTAAGAAACTGGTACCGGATGACACTGTAAAGACTTTGGATGGAGGGCATCAAAGCGAAAAATGCGTTCAATTTTACACTCAAGGCTCCATCGATTAACTTTTTCTTTTGATTTTTTGAAGTAAATATATGTATAAAACTACCCTTAGAATTTTGGTTTGATTCTAAACATTATAAGAAAATTGGCATGACATTTTCGGTGTCGCAATAATTTCGTGTTCGCCCTTTATCACCCGAATAAACAAGTATTATAAAGGTATTATACGATTTATCGTTTCATAATTATTCAAGTTATCTTCCAACAATTATAAACTGAAGATAAAGTGTATCATATCGATGATATATGTTATGGTAATTCAAGATCTTACCATAACACTAATAGGTTGTTAAGTATCGTTACCATACAAAAAATGACTTTTTCTAGAACAAAATTTCCGGTGTATTATACAGTAAATAATTTGTGAATAATATTTTTTTTTCTGCAGTTTTACTTTAAGTGGTATCGTTCAAATATGGTTATATCATAAAATATTTTTACCAACCATCGTGATGGTTAACATAATTCAATAATAAATACGATTTAAAAAGATAAAAGATATCGTTACAGTATAGTGTTATTATATGAGAATTTCAATCATGATGATAACTGTTGCAATTATGATACAATAATGAATAATTCTTTTCCCGTTTTTTTTCTCCCAATCCAAGTAAATAAAAACACACCTTTGATGTTGAAAATACCAGCAAAAGTAAATCCAAACCAAAGCAAAGGTAATCCAACAAAAAAAACACATTGATTTATGGAACTTTAGGTAAACTAGGATATACTAGAAATACTATAATAAGAAATCAGTGGACTTAAAAACCGTAAAAATCGACAATCAAAAGTATATAATTAAAGTCAACAAGTGGCTTAAAATTCAGTTAGAAAGTAAAATCTACCTTATTAAATTGCAACATACCCTTCACAGACTGGTAAAAGCCCTCCCTTACAAATGCATATTATAATGATCCGTATTATAACCTGAGTCATACATTTTGTGATAATAAACTAAAAATTACGTTTTTTAAACAGTTTCCTGTTTTTTGTTTATTGTGACCATAAATCATATCTCTCTTTCGTAAGGGATATACTATACGGCCCTGTTAATTTCTTGTTTATGAAATCATTATCATATATAGAATACGCTATTTATGGTTGTTTAAAGTTTGAATGGTTATTAACGTAGGACTACGTTTCTCTTTTCTATACCGGGTGCCGTTTCAAAATTTTGAAAAATGAGAGCGTTACGCAAAAGTGAACGCAATATATTCGTGTTTACTGTTTTGCTATGTTCAGTCATGCCATTGTCCTTGTGTTCCACACAACTCATTCACACCACAGCAAAGCACACGGCTATTCAAGCCTCAAGAGATTTTGTTTGCTTGACTGAATGTTCTTGTAATCAGTCATTCATTTTCGCGTTCATGAGTGATTTTTTTTTGCGACAGGATTTCAAGTATTCCCGAACATGGCTGAAGGCAAAGGAAGCCAAAAGGCCAAATGGCCGAAATCGCTACAGAGTTTGTGGGGCATTTGTTTGGGAAAGGCATTTGCAGGATCGATTCGAGAAGTTTTGTTTTTTTTCACTCCATTGATTCTCCAAATGAATGACAGTTCTTTCGTCTTCACGGTAGAACGTTGAAATTGAATGAGTTGTTTGCACTTACGTACATTCACTGCTTTCTGGAACGAATGAATGATCAAAGTAAAGCAACACAAAACAAGTTGACTCATCTTGCACAAGAGATTCATGAAGGCAAATTTGTGTTTATTTCATGTTTGCTAGGAACAGTGCGTGATGACTAATATTTTGACTCAGTCAGGGTGCAATTTGAGAATTGAATATGATATTTTTAAGCTCTGATTTTGCTCCCGTCAACATCGCTGCGAGAAATAAGGCTGCTGAAGCCTACGAGTTGATGGGAAAAGCCGCCCGTGACAACAACGGGACAAGAATCATCCCACGTCACCTGCAGATGGCCACCCGCTTCGACGAGGAGCTGAACCAAGAATACCAAGAAGAAACCCAAAGATCAACCGTGAACAATGTTACTCCCTCGTCAACTATATCCGTCCTTTTCAGTACGACCAAATCAGTTTGCTTATTAAAGAGTTTGTTTGGTTAAATATATCTCTTGTGCTGTTTGAAATTTCAATCATTCGATAGGAATCAAATAATTTTGGGAATGTATGTGGTTCAACCATCGTAGAAAATACAACTATGGCCGTATCATTATTAAAACCAAACGGTCCTATTTAGGGCCACCAAATGCTATCTAAAGAGATAACAATAGAATTTTCTTACATATTTATTTACCAATGCTGGTCTATCGTTCAATTAGCACTATTTTGACCTAGACGTCTATCGGAAATAATAGACTTTGAATTCCCAAACAGGCCACAACCATCTACAACGCAATAAGGATAATGATTTCCAGTTGGTCGATCACATCAACAGAATATGCTCTTAAGGTGCATTCTCGCTTCACCATCTCGGAAGGCAAACAGTTCCAGCTGCAAGGCTCGGAAGATGAAAACGTACACGGAAGAAACAAAGTACCCAAAATTAAGCTCATTTCACTCAACTCTAGAGTTCGGTGCGGGAAGCCAAATTTGAGTATATGCCATAGTACTCAAATTTGAGTAACTGTATACAAAGTTTATGGTGGATAAATTTAACCTAATGCAATAAAACTCGTAAAAACCAAAAAAGAGCACTTTTCCGCACGGTTAGTTAGTAAATGTTATACAACTTTTAAAATAAAGTGTCTTTCTCGTGATGATACAATAAAAACATAAATTTACTTGATAATTTTATTCATTTTGTTTGTTTCTTAATTTTTAACAATAACGGCTAGTTTAATACCGTAACATATTTATTGTTTTTCCGTTTTTAAATCTTATATACTTCAAATAATAAATGTATGCAAATGACTTCCATTTTTACTCAAAAATGTGTTGTCAATGAAGTACTCACCCATTGAGTAATGTTTACCTAATGGGCAGAATCAAATTTACCCATCTCTCCAGCTCAATAACAATACTCAACTTTAAGTTTAAAAATACTCAATTCTAGGTACTTTGTTTCTTCCGTGTATAGCACCTTATCTACCGGGTGTTGAAGCATTTTAACCCGATACTGTCGTTTCCTCCAAAACAATAAGCATTATGAACAGCTTCATAATTGACATTTCCGAGCGGATTGAAAGCGTATCTGCCCGACTGACTTAAATCAATTGGCGGATGGCCCTGACGTCTCTGGAAATTCAAACTGCCCCTCGATCAAGCTGCCGGGAGAGCTAGCTTAACACGAGGTTTCCGAGCGAACCGAACCCATGGTCAAGTAAACCAGCTTCATGACGAAATGAGGTGGTGTTAGTAGCTGTTCCCTCGAACCCAAAATGGCCCTTTTCAGGGCCAACAAAACAACTGGAAAAAAAAGTTGACATGTGTTTTGGAAAGCTGGAGGCTGGGTTTCGGGATAATCGATTGTGGAAAACATCATTCCTGTGCCGAAGCCGTAATGTTTTCAACATTTGCATTTTTGGCAGTGTTGTACACACATAGGCCTAGCAGAAACCGTATGCAATTGGAGGTGAACGAAACCAGCTTCTTGAGTAAAAGTTTCCCAAATGAACAAAACTCATTCGCACTGCAAGGTATATTACGTGATATAGAGTATCTTGTTATCATATGTCATACATATTATTTCCAGTGAAAGCAAGATGTATGAATTTAGATACCAAGACAGGCTATATCAACGATTGTAGTGCGAACGTTTAGTGGGAATTCGATTTGGAAGGAAATCAATTTCGGCCACTCTTTAAACAATCAAGCGATCTAAATCGCACATTGCTTCGTAGTCCTACGTCAACTTTGCGTACAACCCCATTGGGCTGTCCCTTCTAGTTTTTACATTACACCAGCATTATACACGGATGATACGTATAATGGTGATCACAACCTGAATGGAAAATGTGCATGGCTTGTAAGATAGAACATGATTCTTTTTTTGCTCGTAACATGTATAATTTTTATGTTCATGAGGATCTTTCGAAAGAGGAACTAAAAGGATCTAACTTCGCCCACAGAAATGATTATGTTTAGTCATAAAAAAAAGTATATGGCCTTTACTCTAATCTCACAATTTTTTGTTTGGCTAAATAATTTATTTCAGCTTTACGTAGGTAGTTATTTAAAATGTATACTAATTAGTTAGGATAGCCTACAATGAAAATATTAAGCCCTCACTTCTTTAAGAGCTTAAGAGTAATAGCCCTTGCCATAAAAGTCATAGCTTATAGAGGTTGCGCAGTGAGCACTTTAAGCCATTTCTTTTGTTAGGCCTATAGAAAACACTTACTTATGCTGATCCAACGGACCTGCGACACGATATTTCTCCATAAAATTCGGTTGAGGGCGGCTTGTCTCCAGTTCCTCGAATGTCCCACACTGCCAAGGTCTTGCTCCACTTGGTTTAACCACCTAGCTCGCTGCACTCCTCTGCGTCTTGTACCGGTCAGATTCGAGGCAATCACCATTTTTGCGGGATTGTTGTCCGACAATCTTACAACATGTCCTGCCCATGGTACCCTTCTAGCTTTAGCAACTTTCTGGATACTGTGCTACTTCTCCTCCATACACCGTTTTCATATACACCGCCAAAGATGGTCTTAACTTAGGACTCTTAAGCACGAGTCGTTCGGAAGCTCCAAGTGCTTGCAGGTTCTCTTCGCGCATTGTCCACGTCTCATGCCCGTAGAGAACAACCGGTCTTATCAGTGTTTTGAACATGGTACACTTTGTACGGCGGTGAAGTTTACCAGACATCATGGTCTTGCGAAGTCCATAGCCGGCACGATTTGTGGTAATAATGCGTCTCCGAATTTCTCTGCTTCAGTTGTTATCTGACGTAACTAATGATGAGCATGAGCATGAGCATATTGATCACCCGTGGTTTGCTACTTCGTTATTGATCGAGACCAGCTGAAATTTCTGACGTAACTAATGATGAGGTACACAAACTCATCCACCACTTTGAACTCATCTCCGATTGTCACAGTTCTGCCTATGCAAGCTCTACCATGCTCGGTTCCTCCAGCAAATATATACTAAGTCTTCGACGCAATCACTTTCAATCCAACCATTTCCGCTTCACGTTGCAGTTTGGTGTACTGATCAGCTACCACCTGGAACATTCTGCCGACAATATCCACGTCGCACAGTGGGACGAAATAAAAAAAAGTGGGACATGGGTATTTGCGGCGAAACTGTTAGGTGTGGCCCATTGATGTCTTCTACAATGTTTCTAAATTTTGGAGTTCTATTTTTTGCGTATAAATTTGATTTAAAGTTATACACAAATCGATATTCATGTATTAAAATATGTAGATTAGGTCATTTCATGAAACTGCGTACAAGACAAAAACTTTCTATCTCTTAACTGGACGAAGTTGTAGGGTGGAAAAGGAATGAAAAATGTAATACCCCCTTAAAACTCGTTTTTTTATCATAACTTTTTTACTTGAATTTTCCTATTTTTTAAATGTTCTACTGAGTTTAAGGCACTTCAAAAATACACCTTTTTGTAGAAAACAACTTAGAATTATCTATGCATTCAAAGGATTAACGTAGGTTTTAATGAATTTTTTTAGCTATCTTCGAGGATGCGTAGATTACAGGTTAGCAGGTATTAGCAGCTAAATTTTACGTTAATTTATTCAACAACTGACACCCTTCAAAATGATGTACTAATTATAAGGGGGTCCAGGAGGGCTAGCAGGATTTATTGAAAGTCGTACCCCACGTGTTAAAGTCCGCACGTTTCACAACACCTTCTAGCGCAATGTTGAACAGAAGGCAGAAAAGACCATCGCCTTATCGAAGTCCTTTCCCAAGTAATGTTATGTAATGATCAAAAATTCATCTTAAACACATGATCTCATTTATTTTTCTAGTAGACATAACTTATTTTTGGTATCTTATATGACCTAAACAGCACAATACATCGATCTGTTTGAAACATCTTTAAGGTCACACAAGAAGTTTTTAGATACTGATTTAGGACTCATAATACGTTCTGAAGATGCTTTGAATAACATGCTTTCAACATGATGATGTCTTATCTTGGTAATTTCTAGCATAATAATAACAAATATATTATAATCAAGTAATACCAAAGTAAAAACAATTTCAGATATACATGAACATAACATTTTATTTTTAAAAACGTTAAACGAACAAAAGTTAACAAAATTTGAATTGGAACGTAATGTTCGTTTATGAGGAGAATATGCACAACTCACAAATGAAAAAGAAATACAATTGTTTTCGGCAAAATGCATTATTTAATAAATATCAGAATCGAAACGCTGCGTTACCTACCAATAAAAAAAATTAAAAAAATTACTACCAAAATATCATATGTGAGGCAGCTTTTATGGTGCAACTTTTGATTTTACTCTAGCATAATTTATGCGCCATTCTAACAATACAAAAATGCAACAGAAAATTCTCTTATAATTTTCAATTTGGCAGCGTCTCTGTTGGAGTCATGAAAAATCGTCATAGCGAATAAGACACGTGTCTACACTGTCAATTGAAAGTATTTTGAAATCATAAATAAATGTTCAGAATATCGAGCAACTTCATTTATTACTCAAAATTTATCATCTCAACCATCGACAGAAACAAACGCAGCTTTCAAATTTTTTGGTGATAATTATAATTATAGTTTCAATCCGCAATGTTGTTTAGTCCAAAGTTATGGCGTGAAGTTAAAATCGAGTCCAAAATACATCTTGAGAGCAGTCTAATAACATACTCATGATGGTCCATTGCAAGTTGTTTAAGATAGTTATTATACCATCATAATAACCATACACGGGAAATAATGTGTTCTTCTAAACGAGAAAAACAGGTCATGATTTCATGAATATGTTGTGTTTTCGTGTTATGAATATACACCATGAACAAAATTCATGATATCATGAACTATTTTCCCGTCACAATAAAATCATGAATAAATCGGGTCAAAACCATGAGCTGAATTCCTGATACTGAGAACGTTATCCATGAATCTACCAAATCTACTTTATCGACTCTGAATTAAAACAAAAAAATAAATTCATCTTCAGGATTCGAACCTAGTGTTGAAGAATAGTGCTGTGTTAGTACTTGGTCGATGTACTGACTACGCTATAGTTTTTCTTGAAAAGACTCTTGACTAATGAAGCTGAGTTCACAATTTATGATTAGAGGCAAAACAAGGCTTCCTAAGTTGATGACTCGCATCTGTCATTTCAATCATGAAACCATGAATAAGAGTCACGAATTCATAAAATAAGAAGAAAGTTAGTATCATGATTTTTTGTTCATGAAAACAGAAACGGATTTGTTTCCGTGTATTAGAGCATCCTCTTAGTGAAATGTCATTTGGCTCCAGAAGTTTTAGAAAAAAAATACGTGTCTTGTGGACTATCACAATGGATCAACCTTGGAATCAACTGCTAATGGTGATTTCTATTGCATGCCTTTGTTCCGAAAATTATGTTGGTTTTTTTTCAAGTAGACCAATTCTGTAACCGTTTCTTGAGAAAATGAATGTAAAATAATGAGATTTCATAAACAAATTCACCATACGCAATACAAACATTACTGTCAAATTCAATCTGTGTTTACATCTGTTAGTTTGGCACTTGTTGAATTGAATAGTGATGCTTATGCATTTCTGCATTTATTTTCATGTTTTAATAACTTGATTATAACTTGATTATAACGGGATGCGTTGAGCTTCTTGTAGAATGTTTGCGTGTCTTGAGAATAATACAGCTGCCCCATTTCTACGCACTCCAGGTGACTCTTCTTTATCCCGAAAGAGATGAGTTTGCTGTCCTCGCTTCTGTCAGTATCGCTCCACATTTTGACGAGTCCCTTGTTGCAGCATCAACGCCCACGCTGCATTTTTCTCATCTAGAACTGTTTGACACTCATCGTCGAACCAATCGTTCCGTCGATTTCTTTCCACAAACCTTATGGCGCCTTCCGTTGCGTTTTTGATGGCTGCTTTGCCAATACTCCAGCAGTCCTCAAAAGGCAATTCGATGTTTGGCTTGGTGGCGTCCAACGGTTTGAAAATGCCGCATGTTTTCATTGATGCTGGAGTTAAAATCAATACCGAAGTGTATATCGGTATTTTAAAGGACCAAGTGCTTCCCTGGGTGAAAACCAACTTCTCCGAGGACCAAAACGTTGTCCTACAGCAGGATAGAGCGCCGTGTCACAAGCAGTCCAGATCTTAATCCGTTGGATTATTCGATTGTGGTACATGTTGAAGCACGAGGCTGCAAAACATTACACCCTAGTGTGAAAACCCTGAAGTCAACCATAACACGCACATGGCAGTCAATGCCGGAGGACTACGTCCGAAAGGCATGCTTTGGCTTCGGGCGTCGGCTCGTGGATGTTATTACTAAAAATGAAGGACACATTGAATAAATATGTTTAAAAGGACATTATATAGATAACTGCACTCGAAAATGTTGATATTATTGCTTGAATTAGTTGAAAATGGGATTTGAAAGAAATTGAACAAATTAACGCATTATTTTCTGCCGCACCCTGTAACTCCAATTATAATTTCGTTATTTTATGGGCTTAAGAAATCAGTGAATTGGTGATGAGTTCGTACTGAAAGTTGTGCCTATCAGTTATCAGCTCTATTCTTGCTAATAACTGGCTATCCACCTGACGCCATACTTAACAATTTTAATAACCCTGCAACAAACTACGGATTTCATTTCCATCGCTTCGGCAACGGAACTGAAATAACAACAATTTCAAATAACAACTGTGAAAAGTGCCGTTAAATACCGGTAAACCGTTTGCCCAAGAAGCGTACATAGTTCATCTAATCAGATACTTTCATTCCGAGCAGTGTACGATGCTCATCGCCCATGTCAGCAAATCGTTTAACACGAAAATTAAAGTTTTCAGTTTAGCAGCTTTACATTCTTGCTGTAAACTCACCCAACCTAGAACAATGGATAAGAACATAATCGCGCACGAGCAAATCCGGCCAAGGTTGGCAAGAATGCAAATAAGTACCATCATCGAAGGAAGTAAATCTACGTGAGATGCTGCCTCATTCTCATGCTATTTCCAGTGAATTATGTTATAACCTTCCACAAACCGCTTTCCCCCCAGCCCCATCGACCGAAGCGATGCACTTTTGCTGCAATTCTCTGTCTTCATCTCAAGGTAGTTGCCAACACCATCGCCCGAAGGTAACCGGAGACGGACCGGTTCTTCCATCTGTGATGTTCTAGTCTCGAGCATCGGCAAACCACACCAGCATCGGCACTATCGTCGCTCTCACAGGGTAAACAAAACTTTTTAAGTTTCGGAATCTGCTAGCTGGCACGACATCATCGAGAGGAGCATGCGGATAAGATTTCCATAAGTTAGCATTCCTCCAAGTGCGCTGCTATTCCCCGGGCCCCGTGTGTTTGTGTGTGTGTTATCTCGCTGAAGGAATCTCATTCTTCGGTTGTTGGTTTCTTCTTTGAAAGCACGAAACTATGCTAAAACTTGCATCCATGCTTTCTAAGTACCTACTATGTGGGTGGATTGAATGTGCGGAACCGGAGCGTATGAGCTTCGGAAGTGCCGTAAGCGTCATCGATACGCTCTGCTGGCAGGAGGGTTTGGGAATGTCACGTAACACTGGATCACGTACCATCCCGCCGAACGTGGAGACTCTCCGGGTGGGGACGATTCTGATACCTCTAGGTAAAAAGAGAAGCTAACGAACCGGAACGGTGCTCGGAAGTATGTGCCGGTAGAATTCGGTTTCAGAACGTTGCCGGCCACCGTTTGCAGTTGATTGTGGATCGGAGGGTTTGGGAGAAGTTTGACGGAATATGCTTGCTGGTTTGAGGGAAACTATGTTGTAGTTTTTTTTCTCTTGTTTGTGTTTAAACTGCTCTCATTTAACATGTTTTATTTTAAAAACAGGTTTGAGTATCCATAGTGCAATGTACTGAAATTGATTTGAAGGCACTATGTATTGAAGCAATTATAGTAGTAGATTGTCAATTTGCAAATCTGGATGAATTCTAGTTATGTTTTATTAGAAAACAATTTTTAGAATAAATTTTACCAAAGTTGTGGAGAATCTGTCTTTTTCGTATCATCACATAGCAAAATGACTCGGAGTTCCTCGGTCGACAGTAAGTAGCGTTTTGAAAATAGTTATGATGAATGATTGAGCGAACCCCGAACACCTCCATCCGAGATGTGGTTTAAAATGTCAAAACATCGCATTCCTTCATTGAAAAAGTGGAGAAAGCCACACAATATAATTCGTTTAAGGTAATAAAATCCGAAACAGGAGAGCAGTTCGAAAATACAACAAGTCTTGAGTTGTTGAGTCTTGAGTCACCGTGGTAAGGTAAACAATTATTTGAAAGCCAAATTTTTTTTTAAAGTGTTCTAAAAATAATATGGTTTGGCAAGGTATATGTATTTGCGGTTTTAAGAGCAAAATATTCATTCAGCCAAGACCACAGGTACGATTAATCAGCGAGTTTCAGTCAAAGATTGTCGACAGAAACGGCTACTACCATTCATCCGGAAGTACACAAGTTCAGTGTTGTTTTGGAAAGATAACAAACCATCATGAAAAGCGGCTAAGGAGTGGAATGCAGAAAACAACATCAACATTAGGCTGATGCAAAATTCGAAATATTTGCTCCCCTAAGCTTAATCGACGCCAATTTGGGTCCTGATAGTCCCCAAAATTTTTTAATACATTTAGTTTTAATTTGGCTTTGCACACGCTATTCAAAGTTTGTATGGGAATTAGTATGAAGAATCTCAAACTTACATTTCCAGATCGCTTACATCTTGATATTATGTCCTTAAACCAAATCTTATAAAGATTCATATAGTGTAATTGCCAACTATCGAAATGCCGAAGATACCTGACATGTAAATTTTATACAAAAATAGTTATTCAACAAATATAATAATAAGAAGTAAAAATATGTAATGTATATAGAATATATAAATATAAAATATATAAAATTATATAATAATATAAAAACAATATAATACATAAAATATATAAAAACAAAATATAAAAAACATATTAATAATAAGAAAACAAAAATAAGAATTAAACATCATACCTAAATTGTGTATTTTATGTTTTATTGAATAACTATTTTTGTATAAAATTTACATGTCAGGTATCTTCGGCATTTTGACAGTTGACAACTTACACTATATGAATCTTAATTAGATTTGGTTAAAGGACATAATATCAAGATGTTAGGGATCTGGAAATGTAAGTTTGAGATTCTTCATACTAATTCCCATACAAACTTTGAATAGCGTGTGCAAAGCCAAATTAAAACCAAATATGTTAAAATTTTTTGGGGACTATCAGGACCCAAATTTGCGTCGATTAAGCTTAGGGGAGCAAATATTTCAAATTTTGCATCAGCCTTATCAACATCTACGCTAAATTTTAAAACTACTTTTATTCAATTTCAAAACCTGCTGGGCTCTAATGGACCTATAAATACTTTTTCTTCACATCTGTGGTTCTAGCAAAAATTGCGGTCCATTCCTAGGGTTGCATGAAGGATAAGAAGGATATTTCCCATTGCAAACATTATAAAGTTCTGTCCAGTTAGAATCCCTAATCATTTACGAAAGTGACCGCTGCAAGAATTCGGTTTGTTTACCTAGGCGCCCACTTTTGTGGTATAAATTTCACGGTGTTTCTTGCAGTGAGTCAAAAGTTATTCCAGATGGAAACCGAGAGGAAAATGACAATTCTGCACACCCACATTGATAATCCAACGTGGTCAAAATAAAAATCGCAAAATCTTTGAAAATCGCCAAATCAAACGTGTATGATGTGCTCAAACGTTTCGGGGAACAGCGTGGATCGTGTGTCTCAAAGTAAGCGTCGTAGTGGAACATTTGACCGCAAGCTGAACCAGAAGGTGTTGAGAACCGTCAGAGTAAACCCTGTACTATCCGATCATGAAATCGCACAAAAATACGCTGCTGCGCGCAGAACTGTTCGAAGAATTCGTTTGCGAGCAGGATATTGTTCTTATCGAGCCAGCAAGCAACCAAACAGAACGTTGAAGCAAAGTTTCGTAACCAAAACTCGAGCTCGGAAATTGTACCAGCAGGTTTTGACAAAGTACCAAGGATACTTGCTCTTCGACGACGAACTTTCGTCAAAATGGATTTCGGACAGCTTCCTGGCCAAAAATTTTACATGACGACGCACAGTGGCACAATTCTGAAAAAAGACGGTCAAAAACATTTTCACCCTTTTGTCATCATTTTATCGAGTACGTGTCTTCAGAAGAGTTGCTCAAAATGTAATTCCGCATCTTTTGAAAACCACGCCTAATCTTTCATAAGGGCATAACTACACTTTCAAATTCTAACTTTTTCCAGTTACGAGATAACGGGTTATTGTCTTGGACAAAGTTGTAGAACAAGTAATTATAAGAAAAGTTGCTGAAGATATTAAGTTTTTAGAGCCTAACGTTAAAGAGATATAAATAGTTTTCTTTCAGCACAACCTTAAAACCTGGTTTTTGAGATAATTAGTACTTTGTTCAAATTTGACGATTTCGATATTTCTAAAAAATTGTAGGAATGACTAAAATGCACACATTTTGCTGAGCACAACAATGCTTCTCTGATGACCACATTTTGATATATAGTTATTGAAGTGTCTGTATGACGTCATAATCAACCACCTCCAAAAAAGGGCAGGTGCTGGCAGGTACTAAAACAGGTTGTATTTGAAAGATTATTTTATGAACAAGTATTCCTGAAATTTTCAGCGTTGGGTACTGAAGGGTACCTAGTAAAACGTCAGTTTGAAATAGTACAGGTTGTAAGCCAATTTATATTTCCCATGTATCTGATTTTGCATTCAAACATGTAAACATAATCAAATAGCCCTTTCTGAAAAACTCTTATAATAATAATATAATAATAATAATAATAATATTTTAATATAAAATGAGAAAAACATGTGTACTGTCTGTTAAAAAAAGGGAATTCCATGGATGATCCAAACTATATACCGTAACTATAAAGAATACTTACATTTTTCGTGGTAGGGTAAGATCTCAGCATGCTATCTTACCGGGGTCGCTACATTGCGTTGGTGAGACTGCCTCCTAAGGTATACCTGGCGAGATACAGCATTTCATACTCAGTTTTGGCCAGATTTGGCCAGTTGCCACTACAGCCGAGAAGTCACCGCGATAATAACGTAGATTTCATCGATGAAAACATAATTCCACCCTACTGCCCGCAGTTCTGGCCCATCGAGAGATTTTCCGCTTCATTAATCGCAGCAAGGCGCTGCTCGCGGACGGTTGAGTTTTGCGTGAGCTGTCACGTTTTTTTTCTGTTTGTTGAAAATCGATATATGTGAATTTGAGAAATTGTGAATTCGGCTTCGGTAGTTCCAATTTGGTTTCGGAAAGTTTTTCGGCGAGTGATTGCTGTTCGGGGTGGTCTATCCCGTCTAGAATTTCAGAAAATCACGGTGTGATAATTTCATAAAATCTACGTTTCGCGTTGTTTTCGAGTTGTCGTGGGGCGTTTTGCTTAGGTGTCGTTTGTTTTCAACAACGTGAAGAAATTAAAAATTGTGCTACTGTCTCAGCAAGTGGTGCTGCCATGGCTTGTAGTATATTTTCAGCAAAACTGGAGTTGTAATTTTTCCTGGCATAGGAGTCATGATGCTCGTAGACTTTGTACGAGTGGATTTCCGGACAATTCCGAATCGGGATGAGGATCAACGAAACGTCATTAAGATAAGTAAACGTTCGTTAAAGTTTAACATTATACTAAATTTGCTTGCCCATTCCTTCATGTATAATATTTCTATCGTTGCCATAGATACGCATTGCTGTTATTTTTCTCCTCGATCCGCGGAGTATTTTAAAATATATTCCTCTTGCGAAATATTGATAACTCAGCATTATAGCTTTGCAGCTTAATCATCTTGTTTTATTTCAAGAATTTGGTTGATACTTTCGTTTCGCTTTCTTCAAAACTTTGTTTTCTTTTTGGTTCAACTGCTTTGGTGACATTGGAGATGACAAGTTTCTCTTAGTCCGGAAGACTTCACGCCAGCCGGATTTATTATTCGTATATCTAGAGACACTTGGCTGGGTCTCATATTTCCAGATCGGGTAAGCAAGTATAAAGAAGTATTCTCTTTGCACAGTGCTTTGTCCGAGAGTATTTTATTTTTATTTTTTGGGTTGGAACAAAATAATTGGTTAGAGACTATGTGACTTTGTTACCAGCCCACGAAAACGTCCCGACGCGTGCAGGGTGCCGTGTTATGAGAACCCAGCATAAATTGTCAACAGTCATTTGAAAATCCTTTTATGTAGTGCACTGAGAAAGATGGTCGTTGACTATAGAGATCCAGTGAGAAATTTTTCGAGGAAAACTACCTAGGTTATGCCAATATTAACCACCATGTGGCGATCACGAAAATAGCTCGTAGAGAACTATTTTGTCTGTTAATAATTTATCTGATTTCTATTGTATATTCTACCATTGCTCTCACGATGTAGAGACCATAAAACTGGTGAACTGCGAAGATTAGAGTCTCATTTCAGCAATAACCTTAATTTTGTTAATTTTTCAGCATTGCATAATAAAATACTCACATGTTTTATTCGTTTAGTATTCAAAGTATACATATCATTTGTTAAAGCGGATTCGTAGGGGATACCATTACATTTGCGTGGAATAATCGAAGTCCGAGAATATATTTGATGGTCGGAACATGCTATTTTTACCGCACGTCCACAAAGGATGTCCTACCATTATATGCTATATATTGTTCAAAATTAAGGTATTTGCAGATTTCTGTTCTGTACAATTTCAGGTAAATCGGGTCATACAAATATGTAAGATTTCTATGATATTTTGACATGATACAGAGCGTGTGAACCGAGTGTGTCCACGCATCCTTCCTCACCTGTAGATTCGCGGATTACGTTGGGGTTCAGGTCTATTCGTCTGATTCCAGCTCGTTCTAAGAAATCTTCTTTTCAGTTGATGCGAGACAGAAAATAATTGGACATAATCTAGTCAGTTGTTTCAAGAACCCTTTCTTTGACTTGCTGCGTTTGTATTGGATTAGACTAAATTAGATCAGTGACCAACCAGTGGGTGTCAGATATATGTTGTACAAACAGCTACAAACATCTTTAACCTAATATTGCAAGATCTCAATGGTTAGTAGTATTGTAGTTCCAACGGCTGAAGTATTTCGATGAGAGGGTGATCAAATAAGTTGCAGATAAATATTCTCTAATAATTACTTGTCTTTCTCATGTTATTATTATTAAATAATTTATTAACTAACTATTCAAAAATTTAATTATGATCATATATTGAATTATTGTAGAACCTATCGAGATACACTACAAATGATAATAGGGGTGCAAGAAAACGGAACATCTCATCGACATTTAGATATAGAATATCTGAAATGTCGATGTGCTGCTCCGTTACATGATGTATAATTTCAGATCATCCATAGAGTTCCTGAGTCTCGAAAAAAAAATATCTCGTGGCTACGATACATTTTCCAAACTTTCAGGTTCATAATGGATACGAAAATCCTTCAACAATTGCAGCAGAACAACAATCTGCAGACATGTGTAGTTGTTATTATCATTTTACATTATAATATTCCTGCAGTAAATTGTATATAGTATTCCATATGAAACTGCATATTGATTTTACATTTATATATTATCATGCCATTTTACCATTTCTCGGATTCTTAGGATTTATTTCAATATTATTTTATTATTCTTACCTTGGAGCGTATGGTACGGTATGTCCACGCATCCTTCATCCCTGTAGATTCACAAAATGTTTTGGGGTTCAAATATATTCATTTGAATCAAAATCATTTTACAGAATCATCTTTTGCAGTTAATGCAACGCAGTAAGCCTAGCCAGCTTTGACGCTTGTATCATGTCTCTGATATGCTGCAAGCATCAATATTGACAAAAAAATAATTGGGCGTAATCTAACCCAATTATTTCCAGGATGCTTTCTCGTACTGGCTGCGGTTGTATTAGATTAGATTAGATTAGATTAGATCGAGAGATTTTCCGCTTCATTAGCGGAAGCTTAAGAAAAGTGGAAAAAAGCGGCTCGGGACGCGGCTCAGATGACTAAAATGTGGAACAAATGTGCCAAGGAAGTTGACTACGCAGGTGTGCAGCGTTTGATGGGAGGAATAAAGAAGAAAGTGCGAATTTTAAGAAATGATTTGTTTTAATATTTATTAAAAAACAGTGAATTACCTTTGTTTTGATGTGTTAAACTTATTTGTACGTCATTCCGTTACCGAGATACAGATGGTTTTATTATTCCGCTTTAATTGATTACGTGCTTCATGCAACAACAACATGATTAGTTAAATCAACAACGTAGCAAATGACTGCAATCCTCTAAACAACCCAGAACTTTACAGTCATGAAATATTCAGGGAATAAAATACAATGTGTAATCTTGGTTTGGAAATGTTTATTTCACTGTATTTCTCTACCAAATCCAAAAGCCCGAACTTTCTTCTCAATACCACGGATAAGATTTTGTACAACGCTTAAACCGACATTTTTTTCCGCTTTCAACCATGACTTCAACATATCCTGTTTTGTTGTGACAACTTAAAGATGCTTACAAAGTTCGTGCTTCATTATAGCCCAATATTTTTCAATTGGCCGCAACTCTGGAAAGTTTGGAGGATTGAGATCCTTGGGCTTGAAATTGACACCATTCGTCTTGTACCACTTCAGAACATCCTTGGAGTAGTGACAAGAGATCGGCCAAAAATTGTACGAAAGTTTTGTGTTTTGAGAAACGGAAGCAGTCGTTTTTTCAGGCATTTATTCATGTTGACCATTAACAGTTGAAGTTGTCACGAAAGGCTTGCTCCATTTATTACACGAACAAATCCTCTGCCAACTCATGAATTTCTAGGGGAACTTTGACACTTGCTGTTTCCTGAGAGACTCTGGAACATCGAACCTGTCTTTCGCAGTCACATACTGGTTGCCTGGAATTTGTTTGTACAGCTCACGTGTTTAAGCTGTCCTATTCTGTTTTTCATTGTGGTTTGGAGCTGTCTGAACTTTGAATGAACGGAGCCCGGCTCGTTTCTTGGCTTTCTGCACGAATCAATTAGTCAAGTGCAGCTTTTTCGCGACATCCCTTACGGCACAGTTGGGTTTGCGTTTAAAGGTAGCAACCACTCGCTTGTGATCCTTTACACAGTACGAATCATTTTTTCTACCACTCACCTTCTTCCGAGCGACAGGAAAACGTTCACCGAAACGTTTTATGACATGAGACACTGCAGACTGGTGAATTTTCAACATCTTTCCGATGCCTCGGTGCGCAAGAAGTGCGACAACCCAGATGCGTGTGCAAAATGTTCTCGCGCACTTGCTGGTTCCTTCGACTCCATTTTGGAAACTACGACACATTTCACAATGAAACTCAAGAAGTGTAAACAATACACGCTGAGGTCGTTTCACCCAAAGCTCCGCTTTAATCAACCCAAAGGGCGAAATGTTACAGCTTATTGAAAGTGATGCAATTCAACTGTGGACACCCTTTAGTTTAAGAACAGTCCAATCCGAATGAAGTTTGTAAAAAGACGTGTGATAAATTAATATTGGAGTTTTTGTTTAGCTTCCCTTTGCTTTTTTATTTACGTTTTTTGTTTTAGCTGGCACATTCGTTATTTTTAATAGTGCGTTAATTATCTGTTAACATCAAGCACATTCGTTTGAAAAAAGGTTCGTCGGCTGATTTTGGCATAAAGAGATTACGGAATTTATATTGGCGGAATTAACGCTAATTTAAAGGAGTTTCTAGAAGCAAGCATATGCGGATATGCAATAAATTTTCCCTAAAGTACCGTGCGGGTGGTTACTCTGAGAAACGAGTTTCAAAATTAGTCGGGCTTACTCAATACGACCGGTGGTCTTCCTCAATGGGCCAATGGTTTGCCTTGTAATTGCTGTTTGTTTCTTTTTCATTAACATATGCTTTTTCAATACTACCTATTTGTATGTTGTTAAAAACACTAGTTTACAGCATTTTGGAACTCGATAAGGTGATGATCGTTACTAATGCAAAATCATGCGCTGAATTTAATGCCTTGGTCATAAAAAATAAAAAGAATCGTTTTTGAGATATACAAAAATATAGTTGTTTTGCACTGATATAGTCTTTCCTTGTATTCTCCCATACGCGGGGTAACGATCTGTGATGATGTTGTTTTGAGAAGGAAATAATTTCTCATCACCATGAGGCTTTAGGAGTAGACAGAAATTTTTGCTAGAACAAAGTTGTTAAGAGAAAGTATTTATAGTTCCGTTAGAACTATTAAAAAGCTATCGGTAGTATATGAGCACGATCAAGTGCACAAACTTTTACCAGTCAAGCTGGTGCATTCGATCATGGCTTGACCTACCCTGCATGAGGATGCTTGGTAAAAGTTTGTGTTCCTGTTTCGAAATACTACCTCACAATACCCTCCGCTCAATTTCAAACTACTTCTATTCAATTTTCACCGTCTGCCATGAGCTAACGGAACTATCAATACTTTCTCTTAACAACTTTGTTCAAGCAAAAATTGCTGTCTACTCCTAGAGCCTCATGGTGATGAGAAATTATTTCCTTCTCAAAACAACATCATCATAGTTGTTTTGGGTTTTTGACAAAAGTACATTTACAAAAAAGTCCATATTTTTTAATTCAATGCATTAATTTTAAATCATTATTGTATGAAAATGAAGCTGAATAAATTTGCTATCGTGCACTGAGACATTTTGTCCTGATCAAAATATCTCTTTTGGAATTATTGAAAAGTGCATTGCATTTTTTTTGTCATTTTTCTACAAATTTTCTAGAAAAATCTCGTCTTAATCAAGATTTTCAATGAGATAACATGATTAAAAAATTTATACTACAATAGGATCCCAAAACTCATTAAAACCGAAATTGGTTGAAAATTGTTGAGGTAATGAGTATTTTTGTACATTCATTGAAATTGAAGGTACAAATGATTCTGAAAAGATAAGATATTTAATACTCGTATATTAGTATGCACACACATACATCCACAGATTTATGTACCTATGCATTCTCACATACATGAATATAGAAACACTACTAACATTAAGTTTAGTGTGTTTTCAACCTTTGCCAGCTGTCACGCAAAATAAATTGGGATATTTTCAACAATGTACTATGCGCTAGTGTTTGTGAGGCCGCTCGGTGAGAAACTAACGCAATCAACTCAATTTAAAAGCTTCTTTCTTCAACATTGCTTAACCATGTGTACGACAAAACGTGAACTCAAGGGTAAACATGATCCACAAAAGTTTTGTTATGCCTGTGGCTTCGTTGCAAATTGCAATGATGGGTGACTATTGCTGGTTACTGATTCGAGAAACAAGTTCGGAACATCGAAGACAAAGTCATTCGATTCTGATCCATTTCTAATAATACCCGATGTTTTTTTTTGTATCAACTCGGTTGTCAATTCCCATGAAAACTTTACCCGCGATGTTTGCTTACAACGACATCTAATAGTTGAACTCAAAAGCTGTTAAATTTCATGAACATTTTTAAGTGTTTTACATAAATACTCACAACTTCGACAATTTCCAACAGATTCCATTGATTAAAGGCTTATTTTCTCCGATTTTAATGAGTTTCAAGATCCAATTATAGTATGATTTTTTTTGAAATCGTGTTATCTAATTGGAAATGTTAATTAAAACGAGATTTTAAAGGAAAATTGGCTGAGAAAAATGCAATAAACTTTTCGATAACTCCTGAAGCAATTTTTTAATCAACACATAATATTCAAGTGAACGATGGCAAATTTATTAAGCTTCGTTGTTATAAAAAAAATCAGTGGCGTTGTGTATAAAACACAACCGGTTGACGTAGTGTACGTTGAACCGTTTGATTAGTTTTGTTATTTTCGTAGTGGAACAATGCAACACAGGTACTGTTCTAATGGGACGTTGGGTTTGCATAACTCAGTTAGTAAGTATATCAGAACATTCTATGATTCGCTGCTTAAACATTAGTTGGAATTATTCCCTGGAGAGACGTTTGGTTTGAATATTGGTTCGATGCAAAGGAAGCAGTTGTGCTGGCTGTAGTGATTGTTTTGATATCATCTATATCTGGAGGCCATTATGCTTATCGCATAAGAGAATGTTCGGGATCTGTTTGGGAATTCAAAGTCAATAATTTATGATATTTTTGAAAGTTGACAATCGTGAAAAATTCAAACTGATTTTTGCGAAAACCTCGAAAATCTATCGAGAAATGATAAAGTTATTAGGGTTCAAACTAGTTCAGTTATTTTCATTTCACGTCAATTTTCATTTAACCCCTACCCTTTTCCGTATGGCGAAGTATAACCAAAACAGCGTGGGTATGGACCTAATGTACCGTTAGACCAGCATTAAATAGTTAGTATGGACACTTTTAAGAAAGCATCTGGTGGTCCTGAAAAGGGTTATTTGGTTTAAATGACGATACGGCCTCGAGTTGAAGGCTCTTTTCCAGCGTACCAAACAATAGTTGGTAACGCATTACTTCTGGCTGCCAAACCAAAATGTTGTTCATGATAGGGAATTTCTTTATACTTGCCGAAATGCAACATTCGTTACATTTTCCATCGACGATGTATGATTTTGTATATAAATTATATTCATCGTTTGCTTGTAAAATTTCGATACTTGGGCTAGGAAAATGGCATTTGTTAAAACCTCTGATATAAAGGGTGTTCCGATCAAAATTTGGCCAAACAGTAATGTGTGAGAACCGATCACAGTTTTTATTAATAACTAGCTGAACCCGGTGCGAGCCTTTCACCGCATGCGACTAAATGAATGAAAAGTTTATAGAATTGGCGCGTTTATGGTTTTTGTTCTGAATGAATCTGGTTAAAATATTTTTGTTTGTTTGTGTGTGTTATTTATGCAAAAAAAAATGTTTTTGTTATTAATTTTACACTTTGACCGGTAGTTTCTACCTAGATTTTGCTTTCTGCGTAGAAGCATTTCAATGACAAACGAAGCCGTATCGTATCAGTTTGTACGTAATTCTTGACTAAAAAGGGGTTCAAACTTCTATCAGAATATACTTCTTACCCGAGAAATACACATTTTGTTTTTGAGTTGCATGGATAATACTCATGTTTGGTTCAAATGTCTATTTCATTGGTTTTAGAGCCCTCCTCAACCCTCTCCAGAGGGATGGCGTCTTGAACCACCTAAGAAAAAAATCCTGCCCAAAAACCCCCTCATGCCAAAGTTGGTTCCATTTGAAGAACTCCAATTCCAAGAACTCGAGCTTTGCAGAAATTTGTGTTTCATTTGTATGGAAGTCCTCCCCTTCCAGGCGGGGAAGGAGCTTCGAACCATCATTAGAACCATTCTCTGGCCTAAACAACCCCTACATATACGTTTTCATAATAGTAGGTATGATTCTCATGTTTGGTTGACATTTGTGTCTAATTTTCATAAGAGCCCACCCCTTTCAGAGAGTGAAGGAATCTCAAACCTCCATAGAAACATTTCTTGGTTTCGAAAACCCCCACATCCAAAATTTGGCTCCACTTGTTAGATTAGTTCTCGAGTTATGCAGGAATTCGTGTTTCATTGGTGTGGGAGCACCCCTTCTAGATGCGGGAGGGGTCTCGAACCATCATAAGAACCTTTCTCGACTCCAAAAATCCCTGCATAAAAATAGTCATACCTGTTGGGATAATTCTCATGTTTGGCTCAAATTCGTGGTTCATTTGTATGAGAGCCCCTTCTTTCAACGAGGAGGGGGGTCTCAAACCACCGTAGAAACATTTTGTGCCTACAAAACCTCCACATGCCATATTTGATTCCATTTGTTTGATTAGTTCTTGAGTTATGCAGACAATAGTTTATAATTTCTCATGTTTGGTTTAAATTAGTGTTTCGTATGTATGGAAGTCCCCCTTTTCAGAGTGAGGAGAGGTCTCAAATTACCATAAAAACATTTCTGGCCTTCAAATACTCACTCATACCAATTGATCAGTTCTCGAGTTATGCAAAATTTTGGGTTCCATTTGTGTGAGAGCACCCCCCCCCCCCCTTCCTCCTCATATGACGGAAGAGTCTCAAATCACCATAGAAACATTTCACTCCTTCAAAAACTTCCACATGCGAAATTTGGTTCCATTTCTCTTATTAGTTCTCGAGTTATGCAAGGATTTGTGTTTCATTTGAATAGGTTCCCCCCCTTTCAGAAAGGGGAGGGGTCTCAAATCAACATAGAACAATTTTTTGTCTTCAAAAACCACCACATACTAAATTTGATTCCATTTGCTTGATTAGTTCTCGAGTCATGCAGAATAGTATATTTCATTTGTATCGGAGCCCTCCTCCTCTTTAGGATGAGAAGGGGTCTCACTCCAACATAGAAACATTTTTTGTCTTAGAAAACCACCACATGCTAAATTTCGTTCCATTTGCTTGATTAGTTCCCGAGTTATGCAGAATATTGTGTTTTATTTGTATGGGAGCCCCCCTTTTTATGAAGAGGAAGGTTCTCAAGCTACCATAGAAACCTTTTTTGCCTTCAAAAATTCACACATGCTAAATTTGGTTTCTTTTGCTTGATTAGTTCTCGAGTTGTGTAGAAATTTGTGTTTCATTTGTATGGGAACCCCCCTTTCCAGTGAAGAGAGAGGTCTCGAACCATCATAAAAACCTTCTCGGGCCCCAAAAATCCTTGCATACGAAATTTCACGCCGATCGGTTCTTCCGCTCGCGAGTTAAATCGTGACAAAGGAAACCCCAACTCATTTTTATTTATATAGATTAAAATTCTTTCTCAATATAGTGTTTAAAAAAAGTGAAAGTTCTTTCTCAAGTTCAGGTCATACAGAATACAGGAGAAATATTCAGCTTAGCTTCCTTTTTACCAAATGCGGATGGCCGGGTTTTTCGTTTAACACCTGCATGAAGATTTTGTAAAGTCTCCTTGTTCACTTTTTTCGCCGCAGAACGCCAGTTTGCCTTGAACTGTCTCTCGCTCAGAACAGCTTTTTGAGTCTTCTTAAGGTTCCGCTTGACGATGGCCCTATATTGTTCAATTGGGCGGAGCTCTGGCATGTTGGGAGGGTTTTTGTCCTTGGGCACCACGTTATTGGCATCATACCATTCAATGGCCTTTTTCCGTAATGGCAAGATGCTAAATCCGGCCAAATGTGAACGAAACAATTATGTCGCTTCAGGAAAGGGCACCAGACGTTTTGTAGGCACTCGCTCAGATAAAACGTTGCTTTTCAAGCCACAGGTACAGATGGCCTGCCACACCAGATATTGCTTCGCAAACTTTGACAGTTTAATGTGCTTGAAAATATCTGCCACCTTTCCCCGTCCTAGCTTGGAAAATTGAATTGGTCGTCCTGAAAGAGATGGGTTTAAATCGTTTACATTTGAATTTTTAAAACCTTCCCGTTTTTTTGACGAAGCCAATTATTTCATCCGTTCCACGTTGCGCCTTACCAAAAGATGGTTACTAACTGGATCACATACAAGCACCTTATTTCGATTTTCGCGTTTGCCCCACCGATTGGCTACCAATACACCACTGGATTGTTCAACCGACTACATAACGAAGTCATCTAGGATATTTTCGTTAACAAAAAAAAAATCGACGGGCATAGGGTATGATTGACTTGCCACACAATCATACTAATGCAAAAATGGTACCTGTCATCGAAAACCTCATTTAATAACAGTGGAACTGCATTTAGAACACTGAGTTGAGGGCCAGAAATAAACCAACTGTGTTAGCAATAACTTTGAAATGCTTAAAGAAGAAGATGATAATAATTTTTGTCACTACTAATTCTATCTGTTTGATTCCTGCTCGCTTATTTTACGCTTTGAATATGTTTGCCTCAGCATTTTCCTGGTATATTTTAATGTTCATTCCTGTTGTATTGGTTATTGTTTTCCAGATTGCTTCTTCTGAAAAATGGTTTCCGTTTGTACAATTGTGATCTGTTTCTAATGCTTTAGGTAGTTTAGAAAACGCTTATGATCCAGGCGTAATTCTGCTCACTTGATGGCAAACTGATCATATAAGGCTATCATTTCCCACTTTGATTCCTTTTACATTTATTCGTCCTTTTTTTACATTCATCCATATATTTACTTCGAAACCTATATTGACGAAAAAATATTTCAACCGAACAGAAAACAGACAACTGCATCACATCAACGAAACTGAAAACCGTCACTCCTCCAGGAAGCTGCAGTCTCGAAATAATTGAAAACGACCCTATAAGGTCGCATTTCATCTACTCAATCACACTCCAGAGTGTACCTTCCTACATATGTTCCAATGTGAGTCTTCATACTGCACAGCAGCTCAAGAGCGTGTTTTTTTTCCTCTCCTTTCTAACCCAACTGGATACTTGAACGTTAGAAATGCTTCACAATCAAGCAGAGCACAACCCACCAGGTGAACAACACTCTGGCAATGTCGCCAAATCTTCACCTTCTTGTAAACAGCGGCATGGAAGCATATCCATTTTTATGACACCTCATCATCATCATCATCATCATCGTCACAATCGCTCGTTTGCTCTGTCTTCCGAATAAGTCCGCTCAGAAAGCAACCTACCTGCCTCGTGCCAACGCCGTTCCACGCTGCATACAATCATCATGTGAGACTGTCTCGTTCCACCCTCCGGCAAAAACCCCACCAAAAACTCCCACCCACCCAAAGCAACCGCTAAAGCGAATGCAAGCGCAAAGGAAAATCATAACAAAAACAAAGCAACCTGCTCGAATCGAGCAGCCCGCTGTGAGCAATCAGGAGAAAATATAACGGGAAAGAGAGCGAGAGAGCCAACCTGCACCGATGGAGACACACGTGAGTGAGAGTTTCGTCGACTTTCGATGTTGAATCATATGTTGCTGCTGCCGCCGCAAATGCCAACATAGCTTATGCTCTGCCTGCTGGTTCGTTCGTCACCCACCGATTGAATCACAGCGTTGCTAGTGCAAATTAAATTCGGCTTCCACCGCTAACCGAGGCACGCCATGTCTTTCACGTGAATGTGGCACCAACTGGCAACCGAGTCGTGTTTCGTCGAGATTTCCCTCTTTTTACTCTCACCCACCATTCGGGTCCATTCACAGAAAATGTTGTCGAATGCATGCTGCTCTGGCTGGGTCCGTGCATGCTTTTGACTCCAACTGGTTCAGTCGGCAGTGGTGACGGTAGTCGTATTCCGGCATTTCTGACGGTCGGTCCGCGTTGGCGTTCAAACGAGAATCGTTCGCGAAATTTTTCGAATCGTGCGTGCGTGCGTGCGTGCTTTCACTCGGTCGAGTCTCGGGTGATCTCTCCGGAGGCACGTCCGGTTTTTGTTAGGTATTCAAGAATTCAGGGTCGCCAAGTTGTCCGTGCAGGATCTCCGGAAACCCATTGCGCTCGGTGCCATTTGGGACGTGACGGTGTCGTCGTGCAGCAGTAGTAAGTTGTAAATAAATAATTGCAACCGAAGGAGGGAGGGGAGTAAAAAACGGAAACTTTCAGCGAAAAATAAAAGTGACTAGCGAAGGAGATCCGGTCCGGACAGTCCGGTTGGGTTTGTTTTTTTTTGTGGTCCTTGGTGTACCAACACTATGATAAGGACGGGAGACAGTTGTTGCCGTTGAAAAGTTTGCAGTTTGCTGAATTGTGGACTAAATAATCTAGTAGTCGTTTAATGGCATTAAGGTTTGGTTTTTTCGGCGATCCTAGGAGCACGAGATTAGAAGTCACGTTCTGGTAGCAACTCATGTGACAGCATTCGCGTGCGCGCCAACTTCCATGGTTACGTGGGGGTCCGCCGTGTGATGATTTTGTTCAGCTGAGTCAATTGGGAAGAACTTAAAGAAAATAATTGTTTGTGATTTTGTGGGTTTGTCGGTGTCTGGTCGTTTCAACATCAACGCGCGAGGGTGATTTGGAAATCGTTGCCGCTGATGTGGAAATTTCGCCTTCGCTTTTGTGATTCAATCGGTGATTTTCGATTGTTTCAGTCAAGAAGAAAGAGAGAAGAAATATCCATGAGCCGATAGTGTGCGCCACAAATTGAATGCAGTGAAGTTGTTGAGTTGTTCGGTGAGTTATTTTCGATCTTTTGAGGCGCGCCCCTGCCAGCCGCTGTTGATTCCAATGCGGTTGCATTTCGGCAGCCTATGAGCTCTGGGTAATAATCTGCAAAGCGAACGCAGTTGAGAAGCAAAAGTAGGAGCAGCATCGAACAACCAGTCCGGTGCAGCAGCAACGTCAAGTTTGTGAAGAAAAAATAAACCGGTTTCGCCAGCTCCAGTGCTCAGGTTCACCACGCTGGCTTGTGTAAGTGTGGGGTGAGCAGAAAGTGGCCGCTGAAGTCGACGGAGAAGTCGAGAAACGTCGACGTTGTCGTCTGATAAACAGAACGGAGGAAAAGCCGGGAGACCGGATTGAGCCGGCCTCTGGCTGCCTACTAACTGCCCGGTCAGTGCGTTTCCCGAGTGGGAGGCAGTGAAGCAAAAGGGACCGATTTGTCGCTGGACTTGAAAGGTGAGATCTATTCCAACCAGTTCTAGGATTATAATTATTCATTACATGTTTAGATCTATTAATGAGGATTGTTGAAATGGCGCGTAACGTTGATACAATTTGTTGGGGATATTTCCGAAGCCGTGCTTTGGTAGCGAATCTGTCTTCACAGAAGAGTTACAGAGGGGATAGGCTGGAGGAAAATGCTTTTGATTTTCACGGATGAGGCCAATCGGGTAAAAAGACCTTGTGAAAGTATTCAAAAATTCTATCTTTAACTACAAGTTGAATATTGGGTTACATATTTAAGAATCTGGTCAAAACCACTTTTTCGATGGTTGCAATCTTTGATTGCAGCTCTTACTTAATCTTCAGTTACTATAAGGATCACCCTTACTTACAATTGTTGACATTATGCTTAGAAATCTGACAACAGATTAATTTTAATGAAACTTTAAATATCATATTATCATTTGTTTTTGATGTTAATTTTCAAGAATGTTGACTCTATTTTTCGACCGTTCTCTTGTTCGAACGTTTTGTGGTTGATTTTAGGTGGTGTTCATAATATGATACTCAAGTAACATTGCCAAAACCATCTTGCTTTATTAATTTTTATTAATGTTTTACGAAAGCCACTAGAAATCAAATTGGTTTTATTGTGGCAGTAAGAGGTGCCAGTAGATCACAAACTTTTTGTCAGGTTTATAAGAACCAACACAGCTTGTTTACAACGATCTTAAACCCTTGTCTGCTCAAGTTCCTTTACTCCTATCAAAGGTTTTATGTTGACTTTATGAACTCTAAAATGCTGTTTTGAGATGCTGTTTTTAGACCTCATTCATATTATCGTATTGTGGTCTCGAGTGAAAAAAAGCAGTTGAAAACTATTTTTGCCTCCAGTGCAACAGTAACAAATTGGCACTGGATGAAAAGTCACCAAATGACTAAATAGTTTTGTAGCAGCCATTGTGAAGATAAATTGTTTTTTTGGCAGAACTGTGATTTCTTCCAATCGCCATATTACAACGTAGGAAATCAATTGAAATATGGTAAAAATAAATACACCAATTTTAAATTTAATGCGAATGAACTGCAGGTTAGAGACCAATTTTGGCATTATATTAGATAAC